>CABHPQ010162760.1:3712-23894 GCA_902168405.1 Peromyscus aztecus | reverse complement strand
CTCTCTCTCTCTCTCTCTCTCTCTCTCTCTCTCTCTCTCTCTCTCTGCTTTTTCGAGAGCTGGGTTTCTCTGTGCAACAGCCCTAGCTGTCCTGGAACTCACTCTGTAGACCAGACTGGCCTTGAACTCAGAGATCCACCTGCCTCTCCCTCCAGAGGGTTGGGATTAAAGGCATGCGCTGCTGCCACCACCAGCCAGCTCAAGCTGCAACTTCTGAAAATGCAAATTTTCAGGGAAAAAAAGATAAGAGAACCCAGACTGGGAATGCCATGGGAGGGGTTCCCTGTTTGAACGTAAAATGCACATAGCCATGGTAGAAGGCAGTGGACCTACCTGGCAGCAGGACTCTGTCGTCCGTGTAATTTTACAGCATACAAGGTCAAGAGTTACAATGGCATGGAGATTTACATTGGGTTTCAGAAAGCTGTTGAAGTCAGGCAATGTGCAGCAGGGTTGGATTCCCTGCAGGGAAGCCCTAGGAGTCATTGCATAAAGTTGGGAAGAGGGAACCTAAATTGCAGTGGAAACCATGGGATGTTGGACATGCCAGGACCATGGGCTAGTCACTGAGGGAACTGCAGGCAGGCACAGATTGGAACCAGCTCAACAGAGAGGCTTAGTGTGCTGTAAGCAGTAGAATAGGAGAAACAGGGTTACCCAAGTCTGTTGGAGCTCATGTGATGCCACAGTCCCAGATGGTGGAGATGGAGTTAGAGGATTTAGTATTTTGCCTGCTGGGTTCTGATATTGCTTTGGTCCAGTCTTTGCTATCCTCTCATGCATCCTGTTTTACTGAGAATGTTTGTTCCGTACCAATGTATATTAGAAGTACAGGACCTGGGTTTTTTGTTTGTTTGTTTCTTTGGGAGTTAATGTTTTAGCTCACTAGTAATATACTTGCCTAGGTTTAGTTACACACACACACACACACACACACACACACACACACACACACACACACCAACCTACTGTCACCATAATGGCTAAAACTAAAACAAGGGTTCATGGCTAATAAACTGCCTTTGGTCTCAGAAAAGACCTTGGATTTGGGGCTTTTAAATACTTTTTAGAACTGTTAAAGTGGCAGGTGGCAGGGGGTAGGGCTCTTATAGGTGACTAAATGAATTTTGCATTAAGAGATAGCCATGATGAACATTTGAGGACCAGCGATCGAATTTCACAGTTAAAAATAATATATTTTGGCATATTTGGGTTCCCTTTAGATTTCCTTTTCCTTTTAATTGTATTATTTTATGTATGGAGTATTTTGCCTGTGTGGATGTCTGTGTAACTGTGTGCACAGGGCTAGCTGAGGCCAGAAGAGGGCATCAGATACCCTGGAACTAGATCCTGAGCAGCCATGTGGGTGCTAGGAATTGAACCTGGGTCATCTGGAAGAGCAGTCAGTGCTCTTAACCACTCTGGTTGACTTGTAATAGTTAATCTTTATTATCAGTTTGATAGGATTTGGAATCACCTGGAAGACACACCTCTGGGAATGTTTCCAGAGGGGTTTAACTGAGAAGGGAAGTCTCAGGCTGAATGACGGTGGTGTCATCCCAAGGAATGGGATCCCAGACTTAATAACAAAGAGAAGAGGAGACTGTGGGCTAAGCACCCGCAGCTCTCTCTGCTTCTTCTTCTTTTTTTAAGATTTATTTTTATTTTATGTGCATTGGTGTCTTGCCTACATGTATGTCTGTGTCAGATCCTCTGGAACTGGAGTTACAGACAGTTGTGAGTCACCATGTGGGTGCTGGAAATTGAACCCCAGTCCTCTGGAAGAGCAGCCAATGCTCTAACCGTTGAGCCATCTCTCCAGCCCCCATCTCTCTGCTTCTTAACTACAGGTGCAGCATGACCAGCCACTTCAGAGTCTCACCCAAGTCTTTCCCACCATGGTGACCTCAAAACCTCAAATTGTGACCCAAAATAAACTGTGACTTCCTTGTTTTTCTCAGAGCAACAAGAAAAACAACTGACATATTGGCTAGCTGACAGCAGAAGGTGCCCTGTGGTCATTGCAAAATACTGGCTCTCATAATGACTAAAGGCAGACTGAAAGACAGAGGGAAAGGCAGGGCAATAATGAACACTTAGTGCCTTCACTGTGGTTTCTATTTCTTTTATTTTTATAAATGTTTTTATATCACATTTATTTATTCAGTGTGTGTGTGTGTGTGTGTGTGTGTGTGTGTGTGTGTGTGTGTGTAGTTACACATGTACCATCATGAACGTATGGAAGACAGGAGATAGCTTTAAGAGCCAGTTCTTTCTTTGACCATGTGAGTCCTGGAGATCAATCATTTTCCCCCATGAGCCATCGTGCTGGCCTTCTATAAACACACACACACACACACACACACACACACACGTATGTAAACACAACAGCCAATTTTGCCATAGTACTTAAAAGAGGAGTTGAATTAGTTATTACTTTATAAAGAAATCTGACCTTTGAAATGCTGAGGAATATGTACCCAACTCCCAGTGTCTGTCTAAGTCAAAGCATTCACACTTCACCATGTAACCTTCTGTGTGATGTGAATAAATCCATGAGTGAGGTAAAACCTTAAACCCAACAAATATCAAAGTCAAATCATAAAAACAGTCAACCTTCCATTAGTGCTCTCCCAATAGGAAGAGACAGCAGTCTGTACAATGGGCAAATAACACACAAGGAATCGCAACACTAAGCCATTGTTTTTTATACAGAAAATCCTGAATTACCACAGAAGCAGATAAAATCTTCATGGCAGTCATTTTAGGGTGTTCCCGTGAACGTGTGATGTTACATTTTCCAGTTTACTCATATGCTTTATCAAGCTCTCGGGGACACTTCTAGAATAGTCTCACTTGACAAAGCATTAATTCTGAGAACTGGCTAGAGAGAACAGAGCTGTCATGTAATATTTAACAGTTCAAAATGGGAATTTAACAGTTCTAAAAGTACCTAAGGAGCTAGCATGTAAAAATGTCAACTGTGAGCACCAGAATTTGCTCTTTGGGAGGAGCACCAAGAATGTCCTGAATCAAGCGACATCATTGTCCAAGGTAGACCCTCTACCCATTTTAATCCATTCTCAGCACACAGACGATCCCTATTTTATTAACTCCACAATCCAGACGGTTCCCTTCAGCTATGATATTACAGAGAAATCTCATCCATGACAAACATGGGGCCGAAGGGGAGAGAACGCACTGTGAGGACTTAAAAAATCACTCTAGGCTGGGCATGGTGGGAGGCAGAGGCCGGCAGATCTCTGTGATTCGAGGCCAGCCTGGGCTACATAGTGAGTTCCAGGACAGCCAGGGCTACATAGTGAGACCCCGTGTCATATTGTACATGGCAGGCTCTGGTGCCAACTCTTTGTAGCTGCCACGTGTCATCACAGCTCAATGAAAGGAGTTTTAGTAATGTACTCCCCAGAAAGGAATTCTGGAAACAACCAATTATTCATATCCCCGAAAGGTAGCCTTGGGACAACAAGATGGTTCAAGATGCTGCCATGCCCAACGACCCAAGTTTAATACCCAAAATTCATATGATGGAAGTCAAGAACTGACTCCACAAGCTGTCCTCTGACCTCCACGTGCATGCATGGTGACATACACAAACTCATATACCCACCCATGTGCATAGACCCACCACATAAATAAACATAAAAAACACAAAATTAAGAAAGTGGCTCAATGGGAGGGCTCAACAGCTAAAGGCACTTAGTCAAGCCTGGTGACCTGAATTCAATTCCCCAGCCCCACACAGAGGAGAGACCCGGCTCCCTCAGGCTGTCCTCTGACATATACGTTTGTGCACTTACAATACATAAAAATGCACACAAATCGTTAAATAAATGTAACAAAATTTTGTTTAAATCAAATGACCTTTTCATAAGCTATCAAGCACACAGACACATACAACAGCAGGAATAAATACCCACAAGGCTTGTGGAGAAGAGGGAGTCCTTGTGATCATTGGTAAGAATTGAAATTAATATAGCTATTATGAAAAACAGTGCTGAGATTCCTCAGCAAACCCAACAGAATAACTATACGACTTGGTGTCTTAGTTAGGGTTTCTATTGCTGTGGAAAGACACCATGTCCACGGCAACTCTTACAAAGGAAAACATTTCATTGAGGTGGTGGCTTACAGTTGAAAGGTTTAGTCCATTATCATCATGGCAGGGAGCATGGTGGCTGGGAGTGTGGCAGTGTGCAAGCAGACATGGTGCTGGGAGAATTCTACATCTTGATCCAAAGGTAACAGGAAGTGAACTGTCTCACTGAGCATGGCTTGAGCATACATGAGATCTCAAAGTCCACCTCCACAGTGACACACTTCCTCCAACAAAGCCATACCTACTCCAACAAATCCATACCTCCTAACAGTGCCACTCCCCTTGGGGGCCATTTTATTTCAGACCACCACACTTAGTAATCACAATACTGGCTATATATCCAAAGCATTTAAGATCACTATGTCAGGTGAATTATCATGTTGATTACAGCATCATTCATGAGACAAGACATGGATTCAGCCTAAGTGTCCGTCAGTGGCTGAAAGAGAACCGAGTTATCTTGCCTCACAACTTCAGATGTCTCAGTTTATGGTTAGTTGGCTCCATTGCTTTTGAGGCTGTAGTGAAGCAAAATATGATGGTGAGGAGTGGGTGGGAAGCATGCTGACCAATCTTATGGCAGCTCGTAAGCAGTAGGAGAGGAGAAAGAAGGGGGAAGGAGGAATGATTCCTAAAGGGCATGCCTACAATGACCTAACTTCCTCCACTCAATTCTACCTCTTAAAAGGTCTACCATCTCCCAACAATGCCATAGGCTGGTGACCAAGCCTTCAGCACAAGGCCTTGGGAAGGCACTGAAGACCCTAACCATGACACTTTTGACTGAGTTGTTCTCAGCCACTGAGCTTGAGAGAAATGATTAGCTTCACAGATACCCTTCAATATGTACATGTGCTTATACACCACCATAATTAACAAGACTGCTTAAGCTACATAACATGAGGTCATGTCTACAGTCCTTTAGCCTAAAACCTTAGAACAAAATGTGTCCTGGAATTCAATTTTCCCCCCTTTTACAAGTGTAACAATTTAATGAGCCATCCTGGTGGGAGCTTGGAAGACAAGAATGCTGAAAGAAACGTAGACAGTGGAGGCCAAGTTCATGAGAATTCAGAGGAAAACGAAAACTCCATCAGGAACTTGGGATCATTTATGTGATATTTTGTGCAAGAATCTGGCTTCATTTTGCCCATGTCCTGAAGACCTAAGTGAAGTCGAATTTAAAGGTGGTGGACTAACTTGTTTGGCAGAGGAAATTTCAAGACAGGAGAGAATTCAGGCTGATGCTGAGAAAGCAGCTGTAATTGTTAAAGATCAGAACCACTGAAAACCCAAACTCATTCAAAGGGAGAGAGCCTAAACTGATACAGAAGAGGTTCTCAGCTCTTCAAAGGTAGCTGCTTGCAGAAGTGTTTCCCCAGTCAGCACACAGCTATGGTCCAAGGGGTCCAGGTTACATGTCAATCTGGCAGCAGAACTTGGCAGTTATCCAGTGGTACTGGTTTCCAAAGCATGAAAGATGCAAGACTGAGAGGGCCATGAGTCTTGCACCACGGTGTTAGAGAGCAGCTGAGAGTGGGCAGCGTATGGCAGGTCAGAGTCCCTACAAAGAAGCCATGATAGATGGGAAAACCCACCCACTGTGAGTAACACCAGTGCCTGGGCTGAGATCTGGACTATAAGTGGAGAAAGAGAACTGAGCAGCGGCATGCATTCATCTCTCTCTACTTCCTGGTTGTAGATATGGTAAGGTGCTTCAGGTTCTTGACACTTTGAGTTCCCAGCCATGATGGACTGTACCCTTGCACTGTGGATCAAAATAAACCCTTTCTCCCTTAAGTTGCTTTTGTCGGAGTATTTTACCATGACGACAGGAAAAGAAACTAAGACAGCATGCCAGCTCAGCTTGAAACCTACCAGCCTGGATTCTATCTCCTGGTGTTTATCATAAACATATGACTAGAAGAGACCCAACTATTACAACATGTGAGACTGAATGATGTGATAATAACACCTTGTATCTCTTGTGAATAATTCTTCCTAATTATCTTGTTATAAACTGATTGTCACACCATGATATTAATTTAGTTCTAATAATGAATCAGATACTATAACAACATCATATCTGAGCATCTTATTCTATAAGTAAGATGCTCTCCCACTATGTATCTTAACTCTAAAACAAGGGAAGTACTTCAACCAAATTCATAGCTTTAGTATAATCTAAGCTTATCTCCTCACAAGAATGAATATCTTAACTGTAGCAAGTATCTCAAGGTATGTTCCTGAGATGCTAGATGCTAAGTCAGGAACTGAGAGCAGATAGTTTGAGAGGATTGTAGACTATGTACTCCTGTCTTTAGGAATTCTCCACCCAGTGTTGACCACCCAAACGTTTCCTCTCTAAGGCCCCAAATGTTTATTTACTTGCACATACTTGATAGACTTTAGAACTTTGTACAGATGTTCATTTCGAAGAAACACAATTATTCTGCTGTGGGAGAAATGGGTCAAGGCCTAATGCACAATACACAGGCCCTTTTGTCAAAGAGGCCTTTCTTGGCCATGTCTCAGTCACCACACAGCACAATCACCCTCAGCCAGTATACGGAGTATACCTATGTTATGAATTTGGATGTGAAATATGATCACTGTTTGAACTTGGACCCAGCCACTTCAGCATTTGGAAGGTTGTAGAACCTTTAGAAGATAAAGCCTTGCTGGAGAAGGGGGTCACTTGTGCGCACAGATAAACACTAGGGGAACCAGGAATGTTAGACACACAGTGTTGTCTCTTCAATGGAAGAGATGTGTAACCTGTTTTCTACCCAGAAGGCTGAGAATGGATACAGTTAATAGCCTGGTGACCTCTGTGCTATCTGTAGGGCCAGACGGCATCTGGCTCCTCCAGACTTTTAACGTTTATCTCAGTCATTCTCTTTAGACCATAAAATTATTGTCGTTGCCACTTCATAAGTATAGTTTTGCTACCGTTATGAATCAAAATGTAGACATCTGATATGCAGGATATCTGATATGTGACTCCTGTGAAAATGTTGTTCAACTCAAGGGGTCATGACCCACAGGTTGAGAACCACTGCCCTTGGCCCTTATCTTGAACATTGTTTCTCAGTCAACAGAACCCATCTTCACGGAAGAAGTCACGTGTACTTTGAAAAGAGTTTCAGTGTAATCATGTCTTCAGCTTGGTTGTACACACAGGATTGAGTTCATTATCACCAGAAAACTTTTTTCCCAAAATTGTGCTGTGCTTAAATATGCCTAAAATAAACTGCCCAGGGTCAGACTCTGGAAGTTTGAACCAACACCAACTACTGAGTGTTGAACCAGATTTCTTTCTTGCCTCATGGGGACCAACACTCTGATGGCCCTGATGTTTGTGGAGATGCCCCACCCCCTAACTGGGGGCAGGCCTTGAGACTTCTAGCCTAGCCCCAATTCCTGTCCAATCTCTACTTCCTGATCTACCCAGATATGAGCAAGCAACCACATGCTCCTGCCATACCCTCAAGCAACTCCGCCACTATGCCTTGCCCACTATGATGACTAGACCTTCAAGTCATGAGCTGAAACAAATCCCTCTCTCCTTGAGCTGCTTCTTGTCAGGCACTTGCCATAGCAACAGAAAAGGTAACTAATACGTCTGCATATGGTTGGCTTCTCTTCTGCCCATTCATTTTGTGTTCTGTGAACAGTTTCAACCCAGATTGCTCAAAACTGGATGTGTAAAAAGTGGTGTTAGACAAGCAACACACCTCACTCACCCCCCTAAATCCTGGGAGAATCAGCCTAGAAGTGGAAAGGTACATAAGATCTCTTCGATATCATTACAGTCAAGAATGCTGAGGGTAAAGATCAGCAGGCCTTCAGGACTGGGGAAGGAAGCCCCTTGACATTCTGAGCCTGTAACTCAGAAAGGCTGAGCCAGCAACTGTATGAACAGAACCAGGAGGAAGGAAGGCTGAGACCAGGTATGACTTCAGGGTATCTGAAGAGATCAGAAAGCTGTTCACAAGTCTGCCACTATACAACAGTGTTCCCTGCCAACTTCCCCTACATCTCATAAGAGGGAGCAAAGGGCTGGGCCTTCCCTGTTTCCCTGACATCAAAGGCAGCTTCCAGTATCAGCTCCTCCCATCCGAACACCCAAGGTTCTCTGACCACATCCGGTGTTCTCCCCCTCCCCACTTGCCAGGACTCTGTCACCAGCTGTCACCCTGAAAGGGCCAGTCTTGAGTGTTTCAAGGTACATGTGAAGGAAGCAGAAGCTAAGTGTGACAAGGACACACCCATAGCTAGTGGAGCATGATCTGTCACAGGAACAGAGACAAAAGCATGAAACCTCCATAAAACCAGAACCGGAGCAGTTTCCCATGTGTAAACTCCAGAAGTTCAACACGTGCACGAGTTGAGTCAGAGATGACAGATTTCAGAAATACTGAGTTGTTAAATTACAGGTGCTATTTATTGTGCTTTGCTTACTTAGAACAAAAAATATTTCACTCAGGCTACATATTCAATACATTAAACAGCTGAGCTGAAGTGTCTGTCTCTTTTCATGCCTACACTGCTACTCTGCTCATCTTCATCTGACACGTGGTAAGCACCCACCTTGTACCAAGACTGTTAGGACATAGGGACATGAGAAACAGCAGCTTCCCACAGGAGCTCATGCCTAGCAGGACATTAACAGGTCATTAACACAGAAGCCCTGTCACTGAAAACTTCCTAATTGGAATTTAAAAAATCCAACACTCAAGCTGGGAGGTGGTGGCACATGCCTTTAATCCCAGCACTCAGGAGGTAGAGGCAGCGGATCTCTGAATTTGAGGCCAGCCTGGTCTACAGAGCGAGTTCCAGGACAACTAGGGCTCCACAGAGAAACTCTGCCAAAAGGCGGGGGGGGGGGGGGGAATTTGATGACCTTCTCCAATAAGTGAATTTCCAAATGCTTGCTTGGGGGGGTATATTCACGCAAATATTGATCTGGCTATTAAAAAAGTCCAGCTTGTCAGGATAAACAACAACATAGAGAAGTCAAAAATAAAATCAAGAAGAAAAGTATCTAAAGAAAGATTCTGTCTTCACATTTTTTAAAACACAAGAGAATAAAGGAAGTTTGGTTAAGCTATTTTTATCAAACATCCCATTGATGGCCTCTCTCCTTCCACAAGGTGTTTGGGCGTTCGTAAAGATAAGCCTCACCAGAAACACTGTGATTTAGTTAAGGGAAGGAGGCAGGCATATAAAATATTAAAAGGCATGGAATAGTATCATTTAGCTGCCAGAAAAATCACAAGCTTGCATGAGCCTAATGGCTAACTGAAACAGATCAATGCTTCTGCAATTTGCCAAGAAAGAAAAACTACAAAGATTTCAACAAGCACACTCTTAAGCAAGATCTTGAAGGATGAGTAAGATTTGGACACAAAGTGTTAGGAAAGCAAAGACAGTTGTGCAAAAATACAGTAGGAGAAGACAGAAAATAGAGGACTATTTAGGATAATGCAAAGAGAATAAATGTGGGAGCCTTCAACGCAAAGCAGAAAGTTGAATTTTACCCACAGTGCCCAAAGACTCCCCCAGAAAAGGCTCAAGAAAAAAGTCTAAAATGAGCTTTTAAGAATACTTGTCTGGTTTCAAGTTGTAATTATTAAAAGGAAGTCAAGAATTGCAGGCTGCCAGTGAGATGAAGAGTTACCTAGGAAGAAGGGAGCGAGGGCAAAACCGAAGGGAGAGGGGGGAAGAAGGAGAATAATCACACCAAGGGTGTTCCACAGGGAATCATTGTGTGTGTGTGTGTGTGTGTGTGTGTGTGTGTGTGTGTGTGTAAATGAAGGTACGCCATTTGGACCAACAAGGCTATCCACAAGAACCACTGACCATCTAACAAAAACCTCAGTACTAAGCATGAAGAAAACCCTTTTGAGTTATGTATCAGGGACTCAAAGAGATTACCAAAACAATACAGGCCACTGCTACTGCCTGGGTCACCTCCCAGAGGTAAGTATTGTTAAAGATACCACGTACTTCAGACATGTGACTTGGACTATCAGAGATAGGTCTGACCTGAAAGTCTATCCCCCCTACGGACTAGATTTCAGAGCACCAGAAAGTACTAGAAGGTACTAACCAAGCTGCCAAGGAGGGAAGCAACCAATAGTCCTACCCAGCTGCGATGCCTGTGAACCATAACAATGACCAGCATGGCAAGACATCCCTAAAGGTGCGATAGTGGCATTTGTAGCCTGGTGGTAATCAACAGTGTTCTAATTGGACTCAAGGCTCACTCAACAGAAGGAAATCATGCCTGGTACGGAAAAGATACCCAAGTACCCAGGGCTAGTGAGGTCATGAGTCTTAGAGGAGAACTTTCTATCACCACTTTACTAAAGCCAAATACTTCCTCATGGCATTCTTTTTATTTATTTATTTATTTATTTGTTTATTTATTTGTTTGTTTGTTTGTTTATTTGCTTGTTTGTTTGTTTATGTGGTGTTCTTCTATCTGCATGCATGCCTGCACTGGTTGTGAGCCACCATGTGGTTGCTGGGAACTGAACTCAGGACCTCTGGAAGAACAAGCAGTGCTCTTAACCTCTGAGACATCTCTCCAGCCCTGCCTCACTGCATTCTTAATATTTTTCCTTATACGCACAGATAAGTGTAGCTGTCACTCTTTGCAACAGATGAAGACCTTTACAACACCACAACTGGGTCAAAATATAGAACGGACTATGGAATCGATCCCCAGAACCAGTGGATACACCTGGAACATAACTCTTGCATCTCAGGCTCCGGAGGCACCTCAGAAGAGGGGGCGGAAGACTGAAAGAGCCAGAAGACCAGGAAGTCTGTTGTGAGATTGTGTCTCCTAGAAATGATAGGAAGTTTTACCCATGATACTTCAACAATATGGCTGCCCAAACAGGACCTGAACAATGACAGCACCGATAGCTAATGTTGAATAGAGAACTTCGCCCCTAGACAAAGAACTACAGGCAAATAACACCTGCTGAAAGAGGGAGACTTAGTCCTCCCCAAGGATGAACCCCCTAATTCATTATCTAATATCAAGTGGACAGCCCTGAAATCAAACACATGGAAGCAACACTAAATGGACTCAGCAGGCTATATAGTTATGTATTTATGCGTTTATACATATATGCAATAATAACAAAGAAAAAGAACCCATGAATCTGACAGGAAGAAAATGAGCTGGGAGAAGAGACGTGGAAGGTGTGGGGGAGGGGAGGAAAGGGAAGGAGTGATGATGCAATTTATTTTAATCTCTAAGAACATCAAAAATATATACGTATAGAAAGGAAAACAAAGGGCAGGAGAGCCCAGCAGCCCGGGTGTGAGGTGGTGAGATCGGAGCTAAGCTGGGATGGTGGGTGGGTGTGCAAGAGACATTTAGAAGAAAGAAAGTGGAAAACTGTAAGTAATGGGACCAAGAAATCACATGACCCATCTCTATTGTCTCTTTGTTTGTTCTTTATGTTCTTTAACTAGAGTAACACACACACACACACACACACACACACACACACTGCCCAATGTTTTTTCCACCTCCATCCTAAATCTTGTTTTTGTCCATGTATATGTGTGTGTACTTGTGGAGGCCAGAGGATAGGTCCAGATATTGTTCCTCAGGGTCCATTCATGTATGTGTGTGTGTGTGTGTGTGTGTGTGTGTGCACTTGTGTACGTACGCGTGCACATGTATGTGCTTGTGGAGGAATGAAGTTCACTTTGAGCATCTTCCTTATCATTCTTCACCTTTTTTTTCTTTTCTTTTTCAAGACAGGGTTTCTCTGTGTAGCCCTGGCTGTCCTGGAACTCACTCTGTAGACCAGGCTGGCCTCGAACTCACAGAGACCCACCTGCCTGTGCCTGCCGAGTGCTGGAATTGGACGTGTGCGCCACCACCACCTGGCCATTCACCTTACTTTCTGAGACAGGGTGCCGCTGGACCCAGAGCTCTCTGATCAACTCGATGCGCTCTTGCTCACAGATGTCTCCAGCCCTGGTGGTGGGAAGGACAGGGCAGTGTGCGTCATGGTGAACAAGAAGGAGAGAGGGAGACCTCTGTGTCAGCCTTTCTCCTTTCTCCCCTCTGCAGTGGTGCTGGCCTTGTTCTGGTCAGATCCTTCCTGTTTAGAGAACCCTCTTGGGTGGTTTTTACTTAACTTGCCGGCACTTCTTAAGCTAATCAAAATGACAGGAAGAACTCAGGCCTGAGAGCCATACTGATTCAGGTCGCCTGTGTAGGCTGCCCTTTGCCTCCTCAGGTCCCCACCACACTTTGAATGAGATTCTATTGACAACATTCCAAGGTGCAGATTCAAATACAGTTCCTTTCAGTTTAAATCATTAACAAATACCCCTGTATCTTCCCCACCCACCTACCCGGCCCCTGGAGCTGAAACAAATGAGGCCAGAAAATACCCATTTAAAGTAACTCCAGCTGGTAAAGCACTAACCAACTTGGATGTTAATCCAAGAGTTTTACTTTTTTATTTGATATTGTTTTTATGCTTCAAAAAATTCCTCAGATATCACCGGGTGTGCCCCCAGTACAGGTGAGGTGGAAGCAGGAAGATCAGGTGTTCCAGGTTATCCTTAGCTACACAATAAGCTTGAGGCCAGCCTTGGCTGCATGATACCGTAAGCCCACCACAACCACCCCCAAAAAGAGGAAGGGAAGGGGGAAAAAGAGAGTCCGCTGTACCCACAGAGGAAAGAGATAAATGTCACAGCCATGAGTGACTGCTTAGATCCAAGTCAGCCATGAGCTTCTGACAATGAAAGTCTGTGTTACATTTTCCCACACAGTACATCATCACAGAACTTAGTCTTTATATGTTTCTCATCTTCTTCACAAACATTCTTATGATCTTGAGTTCCATACCCCCAGACAGATTTTATTTTAATTACTTGTCTGGGAAGAATTCATTTGCAAGCTACAGATAATCTCCATGGAAGCATCTGATGAATGTGTTTTTTATGTGTCTCTTCCAGGGTTTTCTCTCTAGCCTAGCTTACTCAAAGCCACAAAGAGATTGGGGTGGGGGAGAGGGGGTCAGTAGTCATTGTTCATAGTGCCCTGAGGGCCCCCAAGGAGCAGCAAGTACGTGAGCCCCAGGTACATACTAGCAAGACATCAGAGCACAGCCCAAAACCTAGTCCTACAGACCCAGGTCCTTGTTATTCATCTCCGTTACCCGAGTCCTTTAAAAGGCACATCCCACTAGATCAAGATTTCCCAAGTGGGTTTCCAAGAGCACAAGCCTCTGAGGTGGTTGTGGGACTAAAAGTTTCATGGTCATGTAACTTTATATCTTAGTCATCAAAGATGCTGTGGTTTAGACACGGGATGTCCCCACAGTTCCCTGTATTGGAAGTCAGGTCCCCAGTGTGGTGATTTTAAGAGGTGTTAGGAGTTGGAGAGATGGCTCAGCAATTAAGAGCACTGGCTGCTCTTCCAGAGGACCTGAGTTGAGTTCCCAGCAACCACATGGTGGCTCCCAACCATCTGTAATGAGATCTGGTGCCCTCTTCTGGCATACAGGTGTACATACAGATAGAGCATTCATATACATAAAACACATAGATAACTAAATCTTTCTTTAAAAAGTGTTGGAACTGGGTGGCATATGTCTTTAATCCCAGCACTTAGGAGGCAGAGGTAGTTGGCTCTTCATGGGTTTGAAGCCAGCCTGATCTACAAAGTGAGTTCCAGGACAGCCAGAGCTGTTACACAGAGAAACCCTGTCTCAAAAAACAAAACAAACAAACAAACAAAGTGTTGGGACAGTTTTGAGGTAGAAGTGGAAAGTTTTTAAGTCATGTGGGACACTGTCCTCAGAAGGGATCCACACGGCTCTCATGGGACTGCAGTCTCCTTCTGGTCTTCTGGCTCACCGTGAGATCTCTTCCTCACACGCACTCCGAGTGACTCTATCCACCATGGGGTGACAAGCCTGAGCCACACTGCATGGATTTTCAACTGCTGAAACCGTCAGTTAAATTGGAAAATTATCATCTTTATAAATTATCCAGCTGTGAGTATTTTATGACAGCAATTTTAAATAGACTTATACAAAGGGATGAATAAAAACTGGAGGTTGAATGAGAAGAAGAAAGAAATTAAAAGGAAAGGAGAGGATATGACCACTCCTAGGTATGGCACAGAAAGTTTATTATAGATATGTGGGTGAACATAGCCAGAAGCAGAGACATCTGGGAGATCCCAGAGTAAACATAACTGGGCCGTGTGGGGAGAGGGGGAGGGAGAGGGGGAGGGAGAGGGGAGAGAGGGGGCCAGGTGCAGCAGCCAGGAGAGCAAAGGTACAAAAGAGGAGGGTAACCAAAATGTCTGGATTATACAGGGAAGAGCCTCTGACGGAAGGGCAGCCCAGTCCCTGGTCTGGAAAAGTTTAGTGTATGGGGTGGGATATGCCAGTCATACCCTATAACAAGTAGAGACTGAGGGATGCTACTAGATGTTAAATAGACACCTCAGCCATTTGTGCCAGGGTTTGAGGCTTAACATTGATGAAACCAGCCGTTCATGAACTTTTTGCTTAGAAGACTGTTTTCAAGAGTGAGTCTTATTCTTTCTTCTGTTGCCTTCTCTGTCCCCGCTCCTGCCATTTGCTGCTTCAAGACTAGACTCCTTTCTGCTGAGTTTGAACACACCCAATACCTCCTAGGCTCTCAGACCAAGCCCTGGTCAAGAGGCTCACCTCCCCCATGAGGCCTTCCCTGGCCACCGCTCTACTGCAAAGTGTCCCCTTGTTTTTCTTTCCGTCGTAACCCGCATCCCTGCAGAACATGGCATGGTGTGCCTAGTCCCATTTTGTGAGTTTTAGTGCATACAAGAAAATAGGCAGAATAAAAACAAACCCCATTTCCTAGAAAACCCCTTTAAAATTCAGCCTTTTGACTGAATAACTCCATAACCTCACACACACATTTACCATCTGCCAACTGCACTAAAGTCGGGTTCCTGGAGACAGGAGCCCTGGCCGTGTGTCACTGTACCCCAGCTACTTAAACACTCTCAGTAACAGGACTGACTCTGTCATTGCTGACTATAAAGACTGGATGCTGTCGTCATGCTCTGGCCTCTGTGCCTCTTTCTCTCTCACTGGGAATGCAGCTTCTCAGGCCCCACCCTAGAGCTGCTGTCGGAATCCCCAGGGACCCCGATGTTTGCGGATGTCAGAGCTGCTGTCCTAAGACATCTTCAGGATAAAGCAGCCACAGAACTCTAAAATTTCCTTGTTTGTGAGCAATGCCTTCTGCTACTCAGAGCATCAGATGGAGAAATGAGCAAATTTCTAGTTTTGTTATTCCTAGGATTATCATGTATAGCAACACACTGCTTTCCCCGCCAATAGAAATAATGCTTTAATTAGGACACAATGTCCCACTGAGAATTAATCAGCTTATCAGCTACCACCAAACACTCGAGGGCCAGTTTACCATCTGCCATAACAACAACAACAAAAAAATCTTTCTCATCACAAGTCAATCATTTGGTTATATTCCCAATGATAATATAGAAAACTTGGTTAGTTTTAATATAGAGAAACACTCAGAAGAATAATGTATAGTCACATTTACTTATTTTCATTTCCCATCAACTGCAAGTTGGCAATGGGTCAATCTTTTATTTATTTATTTTTTAATGGACGACACCAAATAACTGTAATGAATATTGTGTACAAATCGAAATGCCTTCTAGGGCATTCTACATCCTGACAGGAGTACAGGGCCAAACATGCCCAGGAAGTCCTGCTTCTCGGGCCCTTCTCCCCCTTCCCATCACATGACCCTCTCCTTTTCTGGCCTGTCCCACTCTTCAATCTAGGTGGACCTCAGGAGCAGCAACTGCCATCCTGGGCTACAAGGCTCCTTCCCTCTTGGAGGTTCCACAGCCTCCAGCAGCGGGCCTGGCCACCAGCCACGGAGCAGCCCTGCATGGCATGGTCCTCCACCTCTGCATGGCATGGTCCTCCACCTCTGCACTGCATGGTCCTCCACCTCTGCACTGCATGGTCCTCCACCCCCTGCACTGTATGGTCCTCCACCCTCTGCACTGCATGGTCCTCCACCCCCTGCACTGTATGGTCCTCCACCCCCTGCACTGCATGGTCCTCCACCCTCTGCACTGCATGGTCCTCCACCCTCTGCACCTCGTCTCCTCAGACAACCTCTAATTTCAAAGAAAGGGTGGTGGGACTTAGACCCTTCTTCATCTTCTCCCTCCAGCTTTTCCAAAACATGAAACAAACCTCTGGGACTTTGTGAGAGTGTCTAAAAAGGATTACCAGACAGAGGAAGACTCGACATGAATGTGATTGGCACCATCCTATGGCTGAGGTCCTGAACTAAATAGGAAGGAGAAAACGAGCTAAGGACCAGCATCCATCTCTTTCTGCTCCCTGATTATGGACACCAGGTGACCAAGCACCTCACAGTCCTGTTGTCATGCCTTCTCCACCATGACAGAGTCCACCCTCAAACTGAAGCAAAATAAACCCTTCTTCTTCTTTATTTTACAAAATATTTATATTGATTATTCAGGAATTTCACATAATACACACTGATCACACCCACCTCCCCGTCCTTCCAGGTCTGCCCCCCCAACCTCGGGACCTCCCCCCACCACCAAAAAAGAAGAAAAAGAGAGGGGGCAAAGTTCAATTTGTGTTGCCCACATACTCACTGGAGCACGGTCAAACTCCAGGTGGCCAGCCCCCTAAAGAAAACTGAGTCCTTCTCTACCCCACCCCTGCCAGAAGCCATTAGTTGCAGAGAGCTGCCCTTCAGCATCCTTATCACAATTCTGAAGAGTTCTCTTTGATGCCTTTCTGGCTAGACTGTTACTTTTGGAGAGCTGGGGGTTTTCACAGAGTCTCCTATGCCCCTCTTTCTCAACTGTGGGTCTGCAGTCATCGATACCATGGCAAAAGTAGCTCTCTTCCCCTTTACAGTCAGTGGGGCAAAGATCATGGACTTCCACGTGGTTTCTGGCAACAGCATGGACCATGGACATCCACATGGTCTCCACTACGGAGCACGAGTTCCGCCTCTCTCCACCGAGCACTCAACCACTCCCTTCCTCCCCCAGCTCTCCATCACATGTTCCTTTGTTGTAGTGGCATCGGAAACTGCAGTGTATCACACAGTATATTTTTTTGCCTAAACAGCTTTACATGCAAGCATTCATTGCAGTGAGTCATTGGTCTGGTTCAAGGTTTCTGTTTTCTGAAGCACCATAAATACTGGAACATTGCCGAAACTCAACTTGGATATTCTGCTGTTGCCCAGAGTCAAAGGGATATAGAGGCTAGGCAAAGCAGCAGGGATAGGTTCTGTGTGAGCTCCTGGCTCCTGCACACCTCCCTGCCCTCAGTAACTGCCTCCCCAAGGCTCCCAAGCTCCATCTGTGTGCTTGTAGCCTGCAGGTGGGCAAGCAATATGGGCTGCAGCTGAAGCTGCTCCATGTTGGGGGCCAGCCAGCCGGTGAGCTATGACTGGCCCTCTTCAGTCATGACACGTTTCTGAGGGAGCTCCAGGCTGCTGCACACCACCCTGTCCCCAGTGCCAGCCACCCTGGAGTTCACCAGGCAAGGCACGAATGTTGAGCTCATAGGCTGCGGGCAGCACCACTGCCCCCAAGATCTCCTGCTCCCGGCAGGGCAAACAGCACAGACGATGGCCTCGGCAGCTCCACGGTGGGGGCCAGCTGGCCTAGGGCCTGGCGCCGGCCCTATTCAGTAATGACAGGTTTCTGAGGGAGCCCCAGACCTCCATACATCTCATCTCCCTGTTGGTGCTGGCAGCCCCAGGGCTCATCGGGCACGGCCTTTGTGCTTGCAGCCTGCTGACTGAGTCGAAGTGACCAAGGGCACAGATTGGTCATTCTCCATGTGTGCCCTTCTATTCCATCTTTCCTTCGAGTTTGTGAGTCCACTTTTCAAAAGCATCTTCCCATAAGGCTTGCTTTTTTTTTTCTTCTTAGTTGTTCCAGAGCTACTGTGGGCTCTGCAGACCCTTTTTCTGCTGTGATGTTTCCCTTCAGGGCCTCCATGGGTCTCTCAGACTTCTCGGAGCTCCAAGGTGGGTGTTGATGGCCACCATCATCTTTTCAAAATCAACCCTTCTTTCTTAAGTGACTTCTTATCAAGTGACAAGTGACAAGAAATCAGCTAAGATGGGGTAATGATGAGGTCCCACTATTCAGCTCAGGCTTCCTCATGATATTGATCCTCCTGTCTCAGCTCCCCAAGTGCCGGGATTATAGGCTGTGTTCCCACACTTAGCTGGAGAGGAAGAATCGTGAGGGAGCAGTGTGAGGGGAACCTTGCCATGAAGGAATATTGGGAGGTGGGAGATGGGGGAGAGGAGGGGATGGTGGCCAGAAGACACACTAGCATCTTCCTTGTAGAAGCAGGTCACATACCAGATGGGTGTTAACATTGCCCAGGTTTCCGTGTGCCTTTTGCGGTACTCTGGATCTCTGAGTTTAGACAATAGCATTCCCAAGAAAGTACACGATACAACCAGGCCAAGAAGCAAGGCATTTTCGTTAGGCTCTATGACCCATACCTTAAAAATCAACAAGTAGTGGACTTGCTTGTAATTTCTGAATGTGTCCCCTGATGTTCTCTCTTAGTGTCTATAAATGACTTTCTCAAGGAACAGGCTGTTCAGTGTGAAAAAAGGAAAAGAAAAACCAGAAAAAGAAAGTTATTTGTTTCATGGTTATTGGCACTCTGGGCAGGAGGCTGCCCTCAACCTCAAGGAGGAGCAAGGTGGCCAAGCTACAGTACAAGTGAAACATTACCCCCAGCTGGAGAGTGAGTCCCTGCCAAAGCCCTCAGCCTAAGGTCCTCGCCACACTCAAACACACACCCACTACGGGAGACCACACTTCCAGACCCACGTTAGAGGTGCTAAGTCCTTAGTCGCCTGGAGCTGTGTAGACTAAATGTAGCCAGCGGGCTGGGAATGCAGCTCAGTTGGCCAAGTGCTTACCACACGAGAGCAAGGATCTGATTGATCCCCAGCACCCACATAAAATGATAATAATAAGCCAGGCGGCAGTGGCGCACGCCATTAATCCCAGCACTCAGGAGACAGAGCCAGGCGGATCTCTGTGAGTTCAAGGCCATCCTGGTCTACGGAACAAGATCCAGGACAAGCACCAAAACTACACAGAGAAACCTTATCTCAAAAAACCAAAAAATAAAAAATAAAAATAATAATAAACAGCTGTGGTGGCACATGACTGTAATCTCAGCATTGGAAGTTGAGGGCATGTTGGTCTCTGGGACTCATTGACCAGCCAGCCTTATTTGGCAAGTCCATAGACTCAGTGAGAAACCCTATCTCAAAAACCAAAGTAGACAGCTTCTGAGAATGACACCTGAAGTTGACCTCTGACCTCCACATGAATGCACACACGTGTGTACATACACAAACATGCAGCATACATACATAAGTAAATAGACACACATAGAGAGAAATAAATATATGTCAAAAGGCAGGCGTTGACTACTTCTCACCAGGGAGTGATAGCTGTCACTCAAGCTTTGGTCGCCCTTTGCGGCAGCCCGTGGTGTAAAAGGTGACTTGTCGTTGTGTAGCTCGGTGGCAGAGTACTTGCCCATCATACAGAGGTCCCTCACTTCCAGCTCCAGCACTACCCAAATAGGAGGAGGTGCCTGTGAGTGCCGGAGAGTCCTGAGAACCATTGCTCAGAATCCTCTCGAGGATCCTAAGTCTGATGACTGGGTTTTCACATTGCCGCGGGAGAGGTGCCTCCCACAGTCCTCGTTAGTGCATCAGTGCGTTCCCCATCTCACGTGGAAAAAATGAGAACGGGAACGCCTGCGCAGACCATTGTCCCCTAAAGCACAAGTTGAGTTTCAGAAGATGACTGGTGTCTAGCCACACCTTCCCACTACTAGACTGTTAGCAACCAATTTTTGTTTTAAAATACAGCTTGAAACAAGAGAGGTTTGCTGAAATACACACAGAAGCACACACACACACACAAAA
>CABHPQ010162759.1:27140-60992 GCA_902168405.1 Peromyscus aztecus | reverse complement strand
GGGGCAGGAGGGCAAGTGCTGTCTGTGCAGGAGAGCTTCGTTGGGGGTTGTCCCTCTGCGGGGCTGTTTGTCCAGTGTCCACATAGATACCACTGGGGAGGCAGGGCAGATGCCTTCACACACGTGTCCTTCCCTAGCCCAGGCTCCCGTGTCCCTGCCTGTTGTGTATGCAGAGCTCTCTGCGGCCTTGCAAAAAGACGGCAGGCTCTGGAGGTCTCCAGGCTGATGGGTGAGTGGGGAAAAATATGACAAGAGTGCAGGGCTGCAGGGCTGCAAGGCTGCAGGGCTGCAAGGCTGCAGGGCTGCAAGGCTGCAGGGGGAACTCAGCCTTGCCCTGGGTTCCATCCCCAGCCCTGCATCAGTCAGTTCATGCAGCCAAAGGAGATGTAGGTTTTCCCAGCCTGTGGTGTAAATGGCTAGACCTTGGAAGCTCCTGTGAATCTGCAGCAGCCAGGGCCAGGTGCTGTAGACAAGCTGCTGCCAGGAACAGGTAGAGGCCGGAAAGGACCAACCTGCTTGAGTGCCAGGCTGGAATGAGGGCTCCTCCGGGTCTCAGTGTCTGCTCTTTCTGCCTGGCATCTCTGCGCCTGCTTTTCTCTGATTGAGATAGAATATTCTCTTTCTCCTTGCCGCCTGCTTTTGCCCTACCGTGCCCTGGGTACCCCACTTCCCATTTTGTTTTTACTTCTCGGTCGCATCCCGTATTCTCTAAATTACAGGTACATGTGGCAAATTATTCGCACCAGGTGCATAGCATGCTTGCTTCCCCATCATAAATGTGAGAAAAGGGAACACTGGCTCCAGATTTTATTTAATGGTGGATTTTATGAGGCTGGGAATTCATTAAGGTTGTGGTATTAAAGATTCACATCCGCAAGAGTAAACAATCCAAACAGGTACCCATGCGCACATCCATAAGGAAGTGACTAAACCTCCAGACTACACTTTGACGAGGGAGACACAGACTGGAAGACGCTCCAAAGTATCTTTTTTCTTACAGATGAGTAGTCTAGGGCTGGTGGATATGAGTAGCCAGTTACTGTTGAAAAATGAGGAAGAGTAGCTGGCAAATGGCAGTGGCTGGTTGCAGGCCCAGCACATGTCTGAAATCTTGCAACCAGCCTGAAAGGACCCAAGAGCTGGATGTAACCTGTTTCAGTTGGATAACACTAGGTTTGGGGGCAATTCTCATGTGTGAAGCTTTCTTAAGCAGGAGTTTTCTTCTCAAAAGGCCCCTAGCCTGTACATCTGGGGGGCCAGATAGGAATGTGACAGGCAAGAGGCCAACCTATAAGGAAGGAACAACCCTGTTCATGATCAAGAAGGAAGTTGGGGCAGGAACTGAAGCAGGGCAGGAACCTGGAGACAGGAGCTGATGCAGACGCTGGAGGGGTGCTGCTTACTGGCTTGCTCCTCATGGTTGCTCAGCCTGCTTCCTTATAGAACCCAGGACTACCAGCCCAGGGATGGCCTCACCCTATCAACCACTAATTAAGAAAATGTCCTAAGGGCCAGTCTTATGGAGGTTTTTTGTTTTTTTTTTTTTCAACTGAGGATCCTTTCTCTCAGATGACTTTTGCTTATGTCAAGTTGTTATGACCTTGTTGCTGGCTACTTGACACAAGATAGTCATTTGGGAAGAGGGACTTTTAATTAAGAAAACGCCTCCATAATATTGGCCTGTAGGTAATCTGTGGGGTATTGTCTTGATTTAGTGATTGATGTGGGAGGCCCCCACTCACTGTAGCGGGGTAGTGCCACCCCTGGGCGGGGTCTTGGGTAATATAAGAAAACAGGCTGAACAAACCTTGGGGAGCATCACCCATAAGTGGTCTCTGCTTCAGGTTCCGTCTCCAGGTTCCTGCCTTGAATTTTTGCCCCAACTCCTTTCATGACAGATTACAATCAGGACAAGGAAGCTGAAATAAGCCGTTTCCTCCCAGGTTGTTTTTGGTCATGGTGTTTCATCACAGCAACAGAAACATTAACTAAGACAGTCTATACAGTTTGAAAGTTTCCCAGAGCCTAAAGAAACACAGAGGGTGTTAAAATTTTCAGGAAATCTTGTCAGTTCCTGTTTTAGCCATCTGGACACACCTATACTGGTTATGAGTGCAGGTGCTTTGGGTCCAGTCAGTTGTCATCTGACTCACAGCAAGTCTGTCGAGTGTAAACCACTGGGTTCGGTTTTACAGAGGAACAGATATCTTTCCTATAAATCGTCACCTGCTGGTTGAGCTCCCTGAGAAGCAGGCTTTGGATTTGGCTTCTGACTTCTGACTCACGCATTTGTTATAAAATGTCCTCCAAAGTCCCTTTTGCTGAATCAGGCTGTCCCCCTTCCTGTGACAGGAAGAAAAGAGGTGACAGAAGGAGACAGTCCAAGGGGATGCTACTCTAAGTATGAGATGCTATTTAGACAACTTTTATCATTAATGATTTCTTTTTGTTCTTGATGAGGAAAATGTGGGACACCATAACCTTGGCTCACTTCAATACTGTGGCACCTACCGGCAGCCAGAGAGTAAAGGCGTTGTGGCTATTGTTTATCTCATGAGGTGAATCTCTATCTGCTGCTTTTCCTTCATTTGACATTGAAAGCACCATCATGCACTCTATGGACTGCATAAAGACTGTCTTGGGTTTTCTGTAAGGTTTACCTAGGAATGTACCGGGTCCCATAGTTTAACCACATGCACACCGGTAATATTATGTGTGAGTTACTATTCAGCTTTCTCTTATTAAGGTGATGTGCACTGTGCTGTCTTCTAAGCTAAACAGCTGCCATCTTCATGATATCAGTTGTGCCAGCTGGCAGAAGAGCATCAAAGCTAGGCTTGCTGACTGTTGAGTTATTAATGTTATTATGTCTTAGAAGGTTGCTAGATGTTTTTCCAGAATGGAAAAGAACGTTGTAAAGCTTAAGCAAGTCACAAAGTTTACATAAACTTAAGCAAGTTGCCGGGCAGTGGCGGTGCACGCCTTTAATCCCAGCACTCGGGAGGCAGAGCCAGGTGGATCTCTGTGAGTTCAAGGCCAGCTTGGTCTATAGAGAGAGATCCAGGACAGGCTACAAAACTACACAGAGAAACCCTGTCTCGAAAAAAAAAAAACCAACCAACCAAACAAACAAACAAAAAAACTTAAGCAAGTTACATACACAATGTAAAAGGTCCAAAGTTCAATACATTGCTATCAAATCTGAGCTTAGATCTATGGAGTTGTTGGGCAATTCTCTGTAACAATTACAAGGACCGGCTTAAACGGAAAAATGTGTTTCTAATCAGTTCTAAGTGTTTGGTTTTTGCCCGAGCTTTATCTACATGTTACACAGTCGTTAAAGTATGAGGCTGGTGTAACTGACCTTCTGGCTCTCCTATAACCACACTTGGAGGTTGTTCTGACGTGGTCAGAGGGGTTAAAGAGGATAGTATTCTCCACCTTGCCCTCCAAGGTCAAGTAGACACCAGGAGACTGTGCAGCATCTCAAAACGTTCTGTAACTACTGGGGAACCACTTCTTCTCTTATTCGTGGCAGCCACGGCATCCCCACCCAGTTAGCACTCAGCAGTGTCCAGTCTACAATGGACCAGTCAGTACTGAGGAAAATTTTCCTTGGTGCTTTGAAGTGAAGCCATGTTCAAGCAAGGCCTTTGACTTAACCTCACCTTGATGGAAAAACTGGTAAACGGAGACCTAGGGGAGCCAGAGGCCTCCCTTAAGCCCACGTGAGGAGTAATAGATCAACTGCCCGACAGTAAAACAAAAACGACTCATTTTGGCCACTGACACAACCTTAAATGCCCAGCAGGAATGTATAACCAAAGACTAAAATAATTGGTATGCTTCAGCAGTCCGAGGGGAATCATAAGCCCAGATACTAGGTTTAATTGCATGACATGTTTTAGACAATTATTTCTCTCTAATGATTTTCTTCTTAGCACCAAAGTGCTGCCCAGATAGGGACATCATGACCTCGTCTCAGTTCAACGCTGCCGCCAAGAGAGATGGGTCCACCATTGTTTCAAAAGAAGTTAACCAGTGTGTAAGATCTTGGACTGCCCTACTCCAAGGATTTACTGGGACTTGACCTCATGGACTGGTCAAGTCCCCATGAAAACTTTGTTCCAACATGTAGATGACCTGTTACTCTGTGGGGCACCTCAGAAGAGACTCGGGGACACCCGATGCTTTCTAGTCATAAGGGGATATGCCTAGAGGAAAGATGAGACCTGAACTCTGACCCAGCAGAGAACCTCATCTGCTCCTCCAGATGTGGGACCACTGCCCCCTGGACTAGAGTCCATCTCTCTTGGACCAGCTCCCCCCTAGACTATGCCCCTTTGAAGTCATCACCCCTCCCCCTGAGAGCCATTGTTGTTGATCTCTGAAAAGCAGGGACTGAAGGAGAGTTGGAGAAACACAGGTAGACAGGGAAAGTGACAGCAGCTTCCCTGAGGTGATAGTGTTTAGCTCTTGGAGGACATTGTGAGGAAAAATGGCTGGAAGGCGTCGGGGTGAGTATCTTAAACAGACCAGCAGAGGAAACAGAGGACTCAATGACCCTGTAAAATTTCCAGCCCAGAGCTGGAAAAATGGCTGTTCTTCCAGAGGGCCCAGTTGGTCAATTCCCAGCACAAACATGGTTCACAACCATATAACTCCATTTCCAGGGACTCTGACTCTTCTGGCCCTAGTCAGTACTTGGCTCACTATTCCAGATGTCAGAATCCAGGTGTTCCATCTGGTGGCAGTTTGTTGCTGACAGCATCCCAAGGTGTCAGTCATCGCATGGAGACAAGCATGTGTCTGTGTGTCTGTGTGTACCCCCAGTCTTGCTCTCCTTTTCATAAAAGCCACCAGATTCAGTCAGGGGCCCCACACTGATGAATTTCCCTAACCCCAAACCCCCTTCCAAAACCTGTCTCCAAACATGACAGTCAGACTAAAGTCCCATCCTCTTAATGCCTCACAGTGGGGACTAGATTTCAACACATAGGCACAGTAAAACATACCCGTAACCCGTGTGTGTGTGTGTGTGTGTGTGTGTGTGTGTGTGTGTGTGTATATGTGTGTGTATATGCATGCATGCAGTGTGTATGTGTGTATGCATGCAAGTGTGTATGTATGCATGCATGCAGATGTGTGTGTGTGTGTGTGTGTGTGTGTGTGTGTGTGTATACAGGTGTGTGCATATGTATAAGGAACTTTACTTTGCTGTGAGTTTGAGAATAGTCTATCTAGGTCAGCCTTGACTACAGAGTGAGACCCTTTCTCCAAAACAGAATTTTAGCATGTAGAGCCTGGGCATTGGATGTAAACCACATTCAAGGTACAGCTGGAGCTCATGGGAATACTCGGCCATGGTTTACCTGAGCGAGAATAGCAGTAGTAAGTGGACTATTAAACAAAACAAAAACCTGTCACCAAGCACCACCAAATCCCAGGCATTGAGGCATAAGCAAGAACTTCTGATTAGTAGAGAGCAGAAAGCCAGATCTCTTGCTTGGTCAGAGCTGAGGCTGGGGGCACATGGACAGTCACTCACTGTCACTGGGACAGGGTATTGTAACAGGTCAGAGGCCAGGAGGGGAGTGCTATTCACAACCTGAGTAACTTTGTTCCTGTAGCAAACCTCTTGTGACACTGGAAAATTTGGGGCAAATATCTCTGAGCATCACTACTGGGAGGTGCTTGAGCCCAAAGGATTTGAGACAGTTCTGCAGGGCAAGAGAGCAGAGTCTGTGCCTGTTAGCTCTCTGAAGGGCGAGGCAGTGCTAGACCCTGAAGAAGCCCACAGTAACCTTGGTGTCTGGACTGGATGCTAATGGGAGGGTGTGGCCCTGAGGGAGGGGTCTTCATGTTCCCATGCAGCCAAGCAGGATATCTGAAGAGCTGGAAAAGGAGTCATCCCTGCCAAATCAAGACTGTGGCCTCTAAGGATAGAATAGTTTGGAGTATGTAAGAGTCTGAGACTGTCATCCTGGTATGGGTGGCCTGAACTAGGGCTGGGAGAGGGACAGGTTTAGGTGCTGCTGTATGACTTAGACAGTGTTACAGTCACACAACACAGCAAATCTAACAACCTGATCTTCCCTGGATTCAAGGATCTCCCAAACCTAGTTTATTTTGCCTTTCTTCTTTCCTGGGAAGTGTCCGCACCTTTGAATGAGGTTGTTCCCAGTCCATCCAGCAGAGGGAAGCAGAGTCTCAAATTATCACAAAACAGACAAAATAGTGTTAAGCGCAATCAATGTGATGAACTGGGGGTTGGACTGTGGGGCAGCTGGTACTATGGAAGATGTGGCCCAAAGTGAGATCAGCAACAATAAAGTCACTGGAACTAGTGTAGGGTGACAGGGAAGGAATGGGAAAGGGCTGAGAATCCTACAGTCCTTCACATGGCTAGTGATGTCCACGTTTGTGAGGTACTCACTTGCGGGAACCATGAAGAGGACAGAGGTCCCTGGTCCTATACTATATTTATTTTCCAGCAGAGGAAATGTGCACGGTGAGCAGGAAAGACAGCAGGACTTGGGAAGGGGCGGGGTAGTGTGTTGCCCTCCCAGGTCTGGTGGAAGCTCTCTGAGGAGAGGAGCGGTCGTGGTAGCCAGGTGATCAGATGAACAGAGCCATGCTCACAGGGACACTGGCTGAGGCTAAGGACCTCACCTGGAGCTGGGCTATGCTTCCAGTTTACAAGTGAGCGTGGCAATGATGCAGGCTCAGCTCCTAGGAGAAAGAGGTCAGGACTGGAGCCCAGGGCTCCTCACACCCGGAGCCCGCAGCTCCTCCCACTCCTTTACACCCCCGAGCCAGGCAAGACTCTGTCTTGGAAATCTTTGTCTAGCCCTAGTTCTGCCTCAAAGGCATGGCTCCGCAGCCATTGGCTGACTTGCAGGAATTCAGCCAAGCAGGTAAGGTGCCGGACTGCCTGACATCTGGACAGCCCATCCCTGCTCCCACCAGGGCACTGAGGGTCACGAAGAGGCAGAGGACAACAGCTGCACACTCTGCTGTCCAAGCTGACCCAGCGCCTGAATCCTGGCTGCCCCCAACTCATAAGATATTGAGAACTCAGGGTGACATCCCACAAAAGGTCTAAAACGGGGTGTGTTCATACCACCTCTGAAACAGCTGACCTTAGCAAAACTACAGCTGTTAGTGAATGCATTTATCTATTTGGGGATGCGAGGAAGCTTACAGGAGGCAGCCTATGGAAGGTGTCAGTACAGGGACAATAGTGTGGTAGATGGGACCCTCTAGTACAGTCTTCCCTCTTAGCTGCCCTTACATATGCCCTTGCAGGGCTTGGTCACTGTAGTGGCAGCCACAACCCAAAAGGAAGGAGTTGCATTGTGCGCACGGAAGAGCTGTGGCCATGACTCAGGGGTTTGGTCTGTGACCTTTGGACACTGCGAAGCCCACTGTCACTGTCAGTGAGGTTACCACCTGGGGAAATCAGGCAGCAGTACTTGTTTGTGTGAGGGTACTGTTTGGTACCTCTGTCCCAGCACAATCCATGACCATTTTTCTAGGGCATGTGGGTGACAGATGGAATATTCAGGAGGAGGCTTTCATCATCCAGACAATATTCCCAGACAGACGCTGCCTCTGGGCCCGTACCCCAGCAATTCAGTCTGTGTCCACAAGCCTTCCCATCTGGTTCTTGACTTAACAGTTTGACTCAACGACACACCAGAGAAACACTCCGAGGCATAGGATGCTCCTTCACTCCCAGGCCTGGTGTTTTCTGCTTCTTGGGTTAAGTTTGCTATCAACACGGTTGGCATGAAAACATTCAGTTGAGTGAGTTCCCTGCTTCTCTACTTCCTTCCTTTCCTTTGTTTTTGGAGACGAAGTCTCTGGAACTTGTGATGTAGCCAATTATGACCCTGGATGCTGGATGCCCCTACCTCCATCTCAAGTGCTGGAATTACAAGTATACATCACCAAACCCACAGAAGCAGTTAATGAAATTCAGGTCTGGTATATGAGACCTACCCTGCAGGCCCGAGCAACTCTTTGGTTAGGAAGAGATCCTTAACAGAGATGTCTATCCCTCTAGCAAGCTAGGTAGGAGCCCTGCTGTTCCTGGCAGGGGTGTATACAGACTTTTCCTCAGTGGAGAATGGCTCACCATCAGGGCTCAAGCCTTAGGCACCCTCCCCCTTTTCTCCAGCACAGGAGCACAAGACCATGCCCTGGTGAGAATAACAGAGGATTGGTAGGGGACGGAGGACACCTGTCTGCAAAGCCGCCTTCCTAATGAGAGGCAGGGTGTGCTCTCAGATGGAGAGGCAGTGCCCCCACCCCTTGCCCCCCGCATCCACTCCTCCTCTGTTTCTGTTCAGAAAGGGCAGGCCTCCCATGGGTGTCAACAAAGCATGGCACATCAAGTTGAGGTGGGACTAAGCTCCTCCCTTTATATTAAGACTGGACGAGGCAACCCAGTATGAGGAATAGGTTCCCAAAAGTCAGCCCAAGCATTAAGGACAGGCCCTGATCCCACTGCTAGGAGTCTCAGACACATCAAGCTACACAACTGTCACACATATGTAGAGGGCCTAGGTCAGTCCCATGCAGGCTCTCTGTCAGTCGAGACTCTGTGAGCTCCTATGAGCCCAGGTGAGTTGTTTCTGTGGGTTCCCTTGTGATGACCTTAAGATACACACACACACACACACACACACACACACACACACACACACACACACACCCCGCTCGTACAATCCTTCTCCCTCTCTTCAACAGGATTCCCGGAGCTCGGCCCAGTGCTTGGCTGTGGATCTCTGCATCTGCTTCTATCAGCTGCTAGATCAAAGTTCTCTGATGACAATTAGGATAGTCACCAATCTGATTACAGAAGAAGGCCAGTTTCGGCACTCTCTCTGCTATTTCTAGGAGTCTTAGGTGGGGTCATCCTTGTAGATTCCTGGGAGTTTCCCTGGCACCAGGTTTCTCCCTAACCCCAAAATGATCCTTGCCCCTCCCCATCAAGACATCTCTTTCATTACTCTCTCCCACCATCCTACCCCCAACCTGATCCCTCATGTTTCCATTCCCCTATCCCAAGTTTACCCAGGAGATCTCTTCTATTTTCCCTTCCCATGGAAATCCATGCATCCCTCTTTTGGCCCTCCTTGTTACCTAGCCTCTCTGGGGCTGTAGATTATATCCTGGTTATCCTTTATTGTACAGCTAATATCCATTTATGAGTGAGTTCATACCATGTTTGTCTTTGTGGGTCTAGGTTACCTCACAGGATGATTTTTTTCTAGTTCCATCCATTTACCTGCAAATTTCAAGACGTCATTGTTTTTCATTAGCTGAATAATATTCCATTGTGTAAATGTACCACATTTTCTTTATCTATTCAGTTGAGGGGCATCTAGCTTGTTTTCAGGTTCTGGCTATTACGAATAATGCTGCTATGAACATAGTTGAACAAGTGTCCTTGTGGTATAATTGAGAATCCTTTGGATATATGCCCAAGATTGGTATAGCCGGGTGTACCACCAAGCCCCAGCAGTCCCACAGCCCACTTATAAAATAAACACACAGACTCTTATATTATTTAAACTGTTTGGCCTAATGGCTCAGGCTTCTAGCTATCTAGTTCTTACATCTTAACTTAACCCATTTCTATAAATCTATACCTTGCCACATGGCTCGTGGCTTACCAGTATCTTACATATTGGTACTCATGGCGGCGGCTGGCAGCATCTCTTGACTCAGCCTTCCTGTTCCCAGAATTCTCTTCTCTGCTTGTCCTGCCTATACTTCCTACCTGGCTACTGGCCAATCAGCATTTTATTTATATAGAGCGATATCCACAGCAGCTGGATCTTGAGGTAAATGGATTCCCAGTTTTCTGAGAAACTGCCATATCGATTTCCAAGGTGGCTGTACAAGTTTGCACTCCCACCAGCACTGGAGAAGTGTTCCCCTGACTCTCCAACCTCTCTAACATAAGCTGTCATTAGTGTTTTTGATCTTAGCCATTCTGACTTGTGTAAGATGGTATCTTGGAGTCATTTTGACTTCCATTTCCCTGATGACTAAGGATGTTGAACAATTCTTTAAGTTATCTTGGCCATTTGAGATTCTTCTGTTGGGAATTCTCTGTTTACATCAGTACTCCATTTTTTAATTGGATTATTTGGTATTTTGATGTCTAGTTTCTTTAGTTCTTTATATATTTTGAAGATCAGCCCTCTGTCAGAGGTAGGATTGGTGAAGATCTTTTCCCATTCTGTAGGCTGTTGTTTTGTCTTATTGACAGTGTCCTTTGTCTTATAGAAGCTTTTCAGTTTCATGAGGTCCCATTTATTGTCAATCTCAGTGTCTGTGATACTGGTGTTCTATTCAGGAAGGAGTCTCCTATTCCAATGTGTTGAAGGCTATTTCCCACTTTCTCTTCTATCAGATTCAGTGTAACTGGATTTATGTTGAGGTCTTTGATCTACTTGGACTTGAGTTTTGTGCAGAGCAATAGTTGTGAATCTATTTGCATTCTTCTACATGCTGACATCCAGTTATGGCAGCACCATTTGTTGAAGATGCTTCCTATTTTTTTCCACTGTATAATTTTGGCTTCTTTGTCAAAAATCAGGTGTTCATATGTGTGGATTTACATCGGAGTCTGTGATTCAATTCCATTGATCCACCTGTCTGTTTTTATGCCAATACCATGCTTTTTTATTATTATAACTCTGGAGTAGAGCTTGAAATCAAGGATGGTGATATTTCTAGAAGTTCCTTTATTGAATACTATATTGAATAGACATGGAGACTGGACAGCCTTGTCTTGTTCCTGATTTTAGTGGAATTGCTTTAAGTTTCTCTTCTTTGATGTTTGCTGTCAGCTTGCTGTATATTGATTGCTTTTATAATTAGATATGCTCCTTGTATCCCTGATCTTTCCAAGACCTTTATCATGAAGGGGGTTGGATTTTATCAAAGGCTTTTTTAGCATCTAATGAGATGATCATGTTTTTTTTTTTCTTTCAGTTTATCTAGGCAGATTTTTCTGTGCCACCTGCCAGCTCCCAAATAACCACATGGAGACTTCTTATTAATTATGAAAGCTTGGCTGATAGCTTAGGCTTGTTCTTAACTAGTTTGTATAACTTAAATTAACCTATATCTTTTCATCTACATTCTTTTATGTGGCTCAGTTACTTTAACTCTGTACTCCTCATGCTGCTTCCTCTCCATCTGGCTAGTAACTCCACCTTCTTCTATTCCTATTATTCTTAGGTTTGGTCTTTTCATGGTGTCCCAGGTTTCCTGAATTTTTGTGTTATGACTTTGTTGGGCTTTAATGTTTTCTTTGACCAATGAATATATTTCTTCTATCATATCTTCAACACCTGAGATTCCCTCTTCCATCTCTTGTATTCTGTTGGTGACGCTTGCATCTGTAGTTCCTGTTCACTTACTCAGATTTTCCATTTCCAGAATTCTCTTGGTTTGTGTTTTGTTTACTGCTTCTATTTCAATTTTCAAGTCTTGAATCATTTCCTTCACTTGTATGATTTTTTTTTTCTTGGTTTTAAGGGACTTATTGATTTCTTCCATTTTTTTTGTCTTTTCCTTGATTTCTTTAAGGGAATTTTTTCATTTCCCCTAAGGGCCTCTACCATTTTCATAAAGTTATTTTTAAGGTCATTTGTGTGTGTGTGTGTGTGTGTGTGTGTGTGTGTGTGTGTGTGTGTGTGTGCTTCAGTTGCATTAGAATGATCAGATCTTATTGTTGTAGGATCACTGGGTTGTGGTGGTGCCATATTGCCTTTTCTGTTGTTGAATGTATTCTTACACTGGCATTTATGCATCTGGGTTTGGGATGATTACAGGTCTGGGTGTTGATTCTTGTGTTGCCTTTGTTGGAGGGGGTGTTTTGTTCCTTTATTATCTGTTTCCTTTATTGTCTTCCAGCCTGAATGGCCAAGGGTTCTGGTGACTGGCAGGTCTTCAGGTCCAGTAGGGTGTCTCAGCTGAGGTTTGTGGGGGTTTGGGTGCCTAGATCCAGTGTATCATCCTGTTCTTACTGGTGTGGGCCGCACCTATGCCTATGGAATCTGCTGGAGTTTCAGGGAAGGGCTGACCATGGAGAGGAGGATGAGGTGGGTGGGGTTGGGCAGCAGAGTGGGTCTTGATGGACAGAATCCAGTGGGTGGCGCTGGCGGTGGTGCAGCCTGCAGGTGGGTCTCTCACCTGCTAGCCTGCTGATGGGAACTGCACCAGAGCGGTGGAGTTCCACCAGAGTTGGGGGCAGGGCCCAGCTGCCTTCCTGGTGCTGAGATGCGAGGGGGAGGGGTATGGCATGTGCTCTGTGGCTTAGGGTCTGGAGGTTGGGGCAGTTCAGCTGGGAGGCCAGTCACTCACCTGTTCTCCCAACTGGTGTGGGTTGTACCTTTGTCTCTGGAGTCTGCTGGAGCTGTGGGGAAGGGCTGACCATGGGTAGGAAGATGAGGTGGGTGAGGTCGGGTGGCAGAGTGGGTCTTGGGGGGGACAGAATCCAGTGGGTGGTGGCAGTGGGGGTGCAGCCTGCAGGCGGGTCTGCAGTCACCAGCTGGCTAGCAGGTGGGAACTGCCAAGGGCCTGGTTCTTACGAGCTGGTGGTCTTCTTGGGTCTCTGACATCTAGGGCTCTAAGGAAGCCTCGCCCATCTTTACCTCCCGGGCTGACTACTAGGCTGCCCTTTGGTGCAGACGGCAGGGCTGCCCCCTTTGCTTGTTCACTTAAGACACAGCACATTCAGTAGGGATTCAATGTCTCGGGTGGGAATTTCACGGGTGGCAGTTCTGTCATTAGGCCATGGAGGGCCACCTGTTAGTGGGTGTGTAATACAGGGTCACAATGCCCTCACTTCACTTCTGATCATGATGGCACTATTGCAGTGAGCAGAGGGTTCCCATCCTGGACTGTCCTGAGGGTGCAAGGGGTGGGTCCAGTACACAAGTGCAAACTGACCTCTGAGGCTTCCTTGGGACCCTCTCACAAGGCCCTAAGCCTTTTCTAGTACTCTCGTCCAGTCCTTGAGAGCTACCATTCGTTGGCAAGAAAGGGGCTGCTTGCCCTGGACTCTCCTGGAGGCCTGCCATCCTTTCACCCTCTACCACACACAGCACTGTATGGAGCCCTCCCCTGCTGCAGGCCAGGCTCAGTCTCAGAGATGGGGCCTCACTTGGCCTATGTGAAGAAATCAGTCACATGGCTGACTTGCCAGAGCCCTGACTTCCCCAGTGTCAAAATGGGTAAAATTTCCTGGGTTGTGAAAATTAGAGGAGAAACTTACTCCAGGGCTCTTCCGTTCACCCATTCCCTCCTCTCAAGCTTTCTCCTTGTTCCTGTGTGACAGATGTGTTCCCTTGGTGACAGATGAGAATTCAGGACAACATTGGCCTTATTCTCCCTCCTTCATCCCCTTACTGGATAGGCCTGGATGGAGCTCAGGAAGACAGCAGGTACCTGCTGTATCCAGAGCTGGAGTCAGGCCCAGGGTAGTCTACCCCTTCTTCCCACCCTCGAACCTAGCCCCTACATACAGCACCATGGTCAAGGGATACTATCACATGGTCTCTTCCTTTCTTTATTCTGGGGTCTTGTTCTCTTTCTTGTCCAGCTTGTTTCCTATGCAGTTCCAAGGTGGAGAGAAGACAGCTGGCTATAACGCCAGCCCCTCAGCCCTGTGCTCTGGGCTCCATCTGTGGGTGGTCTGAGGTTAACAGAGGGGCCTTCCTTTACATTTCTCCTTGGCTCAGCTGCCCTCCCCATCCTAGCACCTTATGTCAATAAGAACACCAGTTGGCTATCACTGGTGCCAGTCAGGGTTTCTTAGATCAATAGGTACATATATGTGAGGGGGCATGGGCAAGGCAGCTTACCTGACTGTGGAGGCAGAGAAGATCCACACTAGGTTATTTGCAGGTAAGAGCCCTGGGACATGACTTAGGTTCATGTTCACAGGGTCAGGAACCAGGGGTTTCTGGGAAAGTTCTGGAGCCCAAGGGCCAGAGGGCCTAGAGCTCCCGTGCCAATGTACAAGATGGGAGAGTCCTAGCTCCTGAGCAGTCACCTTTTTCTTCTACCAGAGCAAGTGGCGCCACCTATTATCAAGGACCATTTTTTCCCACTTGATCTACCACTCACAGGTCAGTTTCTGCTGGACCCATCTAGCATCCTTGTGTCAAAGTAAGGGGGTATCGAAAATTAAGCCCACCTCCAAAAGGCAGAGACAGCAAGTCACATTAGCCAACAGGCATGCTTGGATGCTGAGAGATGCAAGTGTCCTGTCAGCCACACAGGGGCACCCTGGAGCTCAGACAAGGAAAACTCGTCCACCCACACCAAGGTGCTTCTGAGAACCTTGATATTTTTCTTCCCCCATCATGATCTCTGCCAGAAACAGTATTTTATCCTATTATGACTGAACTTTGCAGACAGGGGGTATCATCTGTTTTGTTTTGTTTTGAAATCAGCTATTTTTCCTTACATTAATTATTGCAGATTTCCATACACCATTTATGTGCACGGCTGCTTTGGAATCACAGCAGCGGTGAGATGGGACAGTGTAGCCCAGTGAGCTGATTATCAGCTATAACAGTGTCCTGGATGACTGGCTGCTTTATGATCTGCTGCAATGTGTTTTTTCATTTGAACCCCCCGCCCCCCCCCCCCCCCGGGGGGCCCGCGGCCCCCAGCAGGTACCAGAGACGCCAAGAGTAGGGAAAGGGAGCGGCTCAGAAGGCCAGCAGCCACCCTCCTGAGATTCACCATGTCATTGTTCCATTCATCCTGTGGCCCAAATCCTTCCAACAAGGGCAGGCCCAACAGGCTCTGCTTGGCACAGCAAGCAGTGTCCGCTTTCTATCCCCCGACAAGGACACACACACACGAGGTAGCTGCCCATCTGCTTCCCAAGCTCCTGAGCCTACATCCTGCCTCTAGGCAAGGGGGCCACCTGGGAGGAGCATGACTCACTGCCGGAGGTGTCTGTCCTATGCCATGGCAGTGGGGTGGGGGGAGCAGGCAGCTTGTTCAGTGTGGAGCCCATAACTGAGCTGAAATCCAGTCTCTTGGATTTCTTGTAATACGAGATAATGAACATCTTTATGTGAACTACTTGTAGGTGACATGATTCCAAGAGAACTCTCCAGCTCAAGGCTAACAAGGGACCTTCTGGGATGTCCTTCAGCAAGCCACAGTCAGTTTCTCCAAATTCCACATGCCTCCCAGTGGTGATCCCAAGGACTCCTCCCATGATCCTCCAAGGTCCATGCCTTTCTGAACCTCACTGAAATACTCTGAAAGAAATCACCCCATGGCTACCATGTCACAACAAAGCTGAATTCTGTGTCTGGCTCTGGGCTAACTGTACCCATCCTACAGCCCTCCTGCGAGCACCCAGGCTAGAGTAAGTGATAGGAGCCTTTTAGAAATGTGGTTTAGAGTCTCTTCAGATACTCCGAGGTCCTGGGACATCACCAGGTTTTATATTCATGGCTTCGTCTCACAGATGGCCACAGAGTCAAATTTTTGGTGTCTCAAATAATGAAGTGAATGCATTCTGTGGTCTCAGAAGGTTCAGGCATCTCCTGGTCAGTCCCTTCACTGCCTTATCTTGGACCAAACTGCAAGACCACTGGCCAGTGTTTATATTCCTGGATACACAGCTAGTCACACAAAGGTGTACTAGAGGGCATGTGCCAGGCTGGGATGGATGGGACAGCCACAGATGGCTGGTGAGCATTTTAAATACTTAAGTGTAAAACATTTGGTCCCTTGAGGGTGTGAGTCAAATGTCCAGAGCAGACTACAGAAAGTGGGTTGCACAGGATGAGGGCAACTTTAGGTGATCCCACTTGTATCACCAGCTTTTTCTTAGTATCTGTAAAGTGTGACCACATTGAAGGGGCTGGGCAGGGCCCGGCACAGCCTAATTACTCCACACTGCTACCAATTGTTATTAATACAGCAGACGGCAGCAGGCACAGCAGTAGAGGTGGGTTTTAGGAGAGTGAGGAGAAATGGTAGTGGACGGGCCCAGAAGCAAGACCTGGATTCCAGCCTTCTGCCGGGTCCCGCACCTTATAGAGATCACGCGAGATGGCAGCTTAGCATTATCTATAAAGTATCTTCTCTTTATTTAAGTTAATTTCAAGGATGGTTTCCATCTATAAAATGGACAAAGTACAAGCTCTGTACAGCAGTTCTTTTAAAAATTAACTGGAAAAAAAATTACCAAACTATATTTTGAATTTGCAAAACATACTCACAGATACCATCATTTTCAGCTTCACGGAGACTCGAGGACCACCACAGAAGACAACCACCTTTGCCTGCGTGCGCCCAGGGCTCCTGGGAGTTTTTAGTTTAAAAACAGGAGTGGGAGGGTGGGATAGCCCCGATGACTAGGAAACAATGCAAGCATGGTGAGTCACTTTGGCACACTGTCATGTAAACATGGCTCACCGCAGGGCCTTGCCCGGTCCCCTCTGTTCAGAGGCGGGCTGAGTTGCACCCTGGTGGCCAGACACTCAGATGGTAAAGGTGACGAGAGCACAGGGTGGGGTGGGGTGCAAGTGCGTGGTGGGAAGCTCCACCTACACACCTACTTCCAAACAGCCTGTGTTGCTTCACATCTGTGGTTTTCACTCTGATAAAAGTAGTGCAGAGGTGTCAGGGCTTAACAGCATAGATTATGCTTGGACTAAACTCCTGCCTTCTCCTTGACAGCCTTGCACCTGTACCTGTGAGTGACATTCCTCAGAGCCTACCTGGGGAGGTGGGCATGTGTGGACTTAACCAGACACAAGGGCACCCTGTCTGTTATAATGCATTGTTTGTTGGCTGCTTGGCAGGGGTTGAAAAGACAGAGGGTCAGCACCTGGCCAGGCCTTCACAGAGGGTCCGTGGTCATGGTGTGCACATATATGGAGCTCCTCAAGTAGAAGAGAACTAGCCACACTCCTTTTTGGCGCAGGTGGGAAGCAGAGCACTCACTCACAGGCTCTCTGACCACCTCAAACTATGGTTCCTGTGATCTCGGGGACACCTGAGATGTTCGTGTGTGATGCTTGCAGCCCTAGGGGCAGGCACTCAGGCCATTTCTGTGGCTGACATATGCCTGGGTCCTCAGTGTGAATGCACAGGCCCTATGGTCCTAACTCTACCCACAGTTCCTGCACTAGCCTGTGGCTATATCTGGGGGTATCACCTGTACCAGGGCTGCAGACATGTGGGGTTCACCCGCATGCTGAAGGGCTGGTCCTCTGTGCTCTGCCGGCAGCTCAGTTAGTGCCAAAGACCCAACATCCAGGGTCTCAGACCACTATGAGCCTAGAAATAGCATGTGACAGCTGTCCAGTGTCCTGGTCTGTCACAAGGCAGTGGGGTCCTGCTGGCTCACGTTAGTTAGAAGCTGTGGGATTGAGTTTTCCTAAAGAAAAGAAATCTAATTTTAAAAGAAAACTCAAAGTAATAACTTGCCAAAAGAGGTAACCTAGTTAGGTTTATAGATGACAATGGGCACAAAGTAGACATTCTAACCCAGCCGCAATTCCCTGGCTGAAGTTCAACATTGACGTTTGGGGGCTGGGGCCAGTGGTTCGGGGACCCCTGCAGCTGGCAGAGCAGCATGGACTGGCTGGTGAGGCTCCAGAGACAGTGATGTCACCTTTGGCTCTGGGAGCGCAGGCCCTCTGCAGAGCTGTGCTGCACTGTGGGGTTCACAAGATGCCGATGTGGGGAAGCATAGGGAACTGACCGTCATTCTCTTTATATGTATCTCTATTTAGTGCCCCACTCATAGGAAAGTCCATATTCAAACACAGCAAGTATGTCAGTGGAAGAAGGAAGTGGCTGGGAGGCCAGCTGTGCCCAGAGGTGCAAGGACAAAGAAACGAGGAAGTTTGCAAGGAAAGGTCGGCTTTGTGGAAACCACTTTTTTTCCTTAGACAGGGTCTTGCCTGCCTCAGCCTCCTGAGTGATGGGATTACAGGCACTGGCCACCATGCCTGGTTCACACACATGATTTGGATGGGTAAAAAAACAAACGGGAGATTTTTGAGTTCTTGCTGTGAGGGCAGCTGCCCCTGTTCCCTCTGTCCTCAATATAAACATGCTTGCTGCTTGTCCACTTGTTCCGGCCAGCACTGGGCTGTTCCTCTGCTGGGGAGTGAGCAGAAAGTAGAAAGTGGGAGGCAGAGGATGCCAGCCTTGGGAGGGACCCTCTGTCCTGAGCCCCAGGGGCTCATTTCCTCTTCTGCACAGCGCCAGCCCAGCTCATGCCTCGCTGAAGACTTGAGACTTAAGACTTTCAGACCATGATGGAACACTGAGGTATATAGTTTTGCGGAAAGTTTCAGAAACATAATAACGTGGTCACCAAACTGGGCTGGTGTGCAGGTGGACGGCGGGCCCTTGGGGCCTCTTATTGCTGCAGGTTGAGTGAGAATTTCCACTGCTGTGACAGGGCCGGGCCACACACCTCCACACTCAGGCCTCCGCTCTTGGCTGTGCGGCTGTCCAGGCACAGGTTGCTGCCCACGTGGCGCAGCTTGGAGTTGCCCTCGATCTGCTCCCACTTCTGCAACAGACAAGAGCACAGCAAGGGAGGAGCGTGAGGCAGCGTGGGGTCTGCAGGCCGCTCTCAGGCACACACCTGCTGTTTCCAGGCTGTCTCTGTCAGGAGTCCCCACTGCCCTGCGTGCTGCATTCTCAACGTGCCACTCTTGGAGCACAGGCCACCATAACAATGCTCCTGTGAATGCTAGCACACTAAAACCAACAGAGCCAGGAAGCCCACCAACCCACTCTGCCACCCACAAAGCCCTAACAGCCTCAAGAAGTTTGAGGTGCCCTTATCCTATTGTTTAGCGAGTAATGTAAACATTCTACTTAAACATTTATGATTTGTTTTTTTAAATAACAACCCCCCCCCCCCCCCCCGCTCCTCCAGGTCCTTTCATTAACAAGGACTATGGCTCTAATTAATTTTTTATGCATGCACTAAAGTTCCTTGGGGTAAGTATTTCTGAAAATTCTACTGACACTGTGGAATTAAAATTTTCTCACTCTTGCCTCCTCTCCCCTTGACTGTGCAAATGCACACATACAGGTGCCTGGAAACCCGATGTTCTCATTGGCCAAACAGTAAAGCACCACACTGAGACATGCCAAGGAGCTGCTTCTCAACAGCAGGCTGGGGGTGGGGTGGGGGTGGGGTGGGCTGCAGCAAAGCACAGCCCACAGCACGAGGCTGACCCTCCAAGCATGAGTCATGCAAGCGGCTCTCTGGACCCTCCTGACTGTTGTTGCACCTGCTCACTCAGCTTCCTTGCCAACAGTGGAGGTCAAGGGCAGTCGCAGCCCGAGAGGCTATGCCACCTGCACCATCTCATCCCCCCTTGTCCTCGTGGCTGTCAGTTCTCCTGTCCCCTGATTGTCATGGAAAGCATGCTTGGAGTCTGCCGAGGCCTTTGAGCTGCCTGACAAAGAGTGTGGAGTAAACAGAATCTGATTCTGACTCCCAGGGGACCCGTCTGTCACATGTTGAAGCATCCACTAGACAGGGATGAATGTCTAGGAAAAGAATGAAGTCACAGCTGTCCCTGGGAGGAGGTCTTCAGTGCTGGTATCTATCTGATGGGATGCGGTAGTGTGGTGGATTTACTGAAGTAGTTTTCCCACACCCCACAGGCGGAGGCTTGAGGCTGTACTCCCCACCCAGAAGGAGCAAGTGCAGCTTTCCCTGTCTTAGAAGCTCAGGTAAGGACCCCAAGAACAACACTGGAGCAGGTGTAGTCTATCGACTCTTACAGCAATGACTTGTTTTCTTTTTAGAGACCAGATTAAAGTCTCACTTTATCACTGCCTATGTCAAAGACACCTCAAGGGCATTTGGGCTGTGGCCAGGAACTGTCCTCCATGCCAGTCTGGATGTGTCTAGGTGTCTGGGTGCAGGGGACAGTGGCTCTCCCTGTTCCACATGCACTCCTACCCTATCGGCTATGGCTCAAGTCGTACAACTGCACCAGAGACGACTGTTTAGAGTGAGCACAGGGTGGGCTGGGGTTCTGCGGACAAGGACAGGGCACCCAGAGATGGGAGCAGCGCTTCGGAGATGGGCTGGGGAGAGAGGACCCTTCCCAATACCTCGGGTCTAAACAGGATGACGGCTGTGCCACCACCCCCTAGCAGTGCTGGGCGAGGAAATTGGGCCTCTGCTTCACTTTGTGAAATCAGGTGCATGGAATGTGGCTTAGCTATGGCTCTGGTAGTCCTCATGCCTCAGTTTCCCCATATATCTGTCTTCTAGGAAGGGACTATGGGAAGACTGGCTGACTCTCCCTGCAGTAGGCTGGAAGGGTCCACCTGCACTGCTGTTGCTGACGACAATTGTCACCCTAGGGCTCAGAAGGGTGGTGGCCCAAGATCCCCAGGAAGTGTGCAGAAAAGACCAGCTTCCAAGGCTTCTAGGAAGTTCTGACCCAATGGAAGAAGCAAACCTCAACTCTCACCAGGGTTAAGATTCTGTGATCTTGAGTAAGACAATAAACATACCTCCCAACACTCAGCCACACAGCCCAGGGCACAGCGGGCAAGCGGTTGCTCCCTTTATGATGGGCTGACAGGAGCTGAAGAGGATGCTTGTGGAGCTGGACTTCAGGAAAATGTCATACTACATACAGCTAGCCATGGAGAGGATCAGATTTAAAGCCCCAAAGCCCACTTTCTGTGGAATGTGGGTGACTCTGCTGCTGAGTCTGTGTGCTTGCACAGGCTCATCCGTTTAAGCATTTAGATTAGAATTTTGTAAAGTTAAGCACGAAAAACAAGTAGTTAATGTTTTTGTTTAAAAATCACGTCATTTCACATAAAATGCTCTGGTGTGAGGAAGGAAGTGGAATCGGGACTCTGTGACACGAGACCTCCAGTGTATGAATGACAGCAAGTGGGCTAAGGTGTGAGGTGGAGAAGCCCGTAACCCTTGTCACTAAGCACTAGGAAAGCCTGGGGCCTGCGCCACCTTGTCCCGAGTGACGCACCTGTCTGCTGTCATTCTCCCGGCATCCCTGCAGCCTGACGAGGGAGCCGGGCGAGCGGTCCACCACAGCGAGGCACAGGTCCATGTGTTTCACCGACTTCTCCTTCGTCAGGGCCCACTCCTGGAGGAGAGCACAAGTCAGAGGCGGGCCTTGGTCAAAGTGCGGTCACCCGGGACACCTGACTCAGGACCCCAGGGCTAACTCAGGGGCAGACCTACACCCACCTGGCTGCTAAGCTCGCCCTTGGGAACTGTTATGTTTTGGTGGCTCTGTTCTGGGAGGCTGTGGAACTTCACACTCCTGCAGCCACTCATGCTGGCAGGCCACCACTGTCATGATGGACTAACTGGACTCTCAATCCAGGAGCCCAAATAAACCCACCCTCAAGTTGTTTTGGTCAAGTATTTGGTCAGAGCAGCAAGCTAAGGAGTTAATATAGTGACAAGAATGAACTGTATCAAGAAACATGACCAAAGAAAAAACAAGAAAAGTTAGCTAACAGAGTCACCAAGACCTAACCGTATTAAGTATTTTAGCTTAAAGTACAAGTTAGAGGTCAGGGTCAACTGTCCTGCTCTCACCCACAATTCCTCCCACATAGCTCAGGTTTGGAAACAGATTTATGAATGTAGGTTGAGTTTGTGAAAACTCTAAGTGATATATTGCAGCTTTCAGCAAATATCCACAGGGCTGGAGTCTGCAGGAACCAGCTGCTGGTACTCTCCAAGTCCCCGAACTCTGCAGGAACAATCTACATGTCAACACACAGCATGGCTCCCTCTAAGTGGATGCTCACTATATGCCAAGCTGTCTCAAGTCTTTTCGCAAGAACTGCATGAGGGTTTTGTATGTCTACTTTGCAGACAAGAAAATTGGGTCAGAATGCATTTAAATATTCTTGCCTATGCTTTTAACAATTCAAACACATGTACATGCATATGTACACAGAGGGCAGGGCTGTCAATCACCTCTCTGAATGCTAAACAAGATCATGCAGAAGTAGGGGAGACTGGGGACAGACAGGGAGTGACAGAATTATGGGTGGCAGTGGCTAGGTAGAAGGCTCTGTGTAGGGCCAGAAGGTAGGGCTTCCTAAAGCCACTTAGGAACCAGATCCATTTAAGGGTACAGCCACCCACACAAGGCCTCCAGGATCCAGAAGTGGAGGTCCCAGTCAGCCCAGCATCCCCTCAGTGGGGAAAATGGAAGATGCATGATTAAGTGCTCCAAAGACTGCCTTTTCTTTTACAGGCCACAAGGACAGGGTGATAAACGGTCACCAGAGAAGCCCTGCTATCAATGTACAAGTAGTCTGGTGGCAGCAAGACACTGAAACCCAAAGGAGACAGAACTCACATTTCGGGGCTGCCCCTGGGACATGCAGTCTCCTGACTCTGAGAAGTGCAAAAGGCGAGGGGTATGGGGAGTGGGGGAGAGAGACAGGGGGATGGGAGGGTAGAAGTGTAGAGAGTGGGGGAAGATGGGGGGGGTCCAGGACAGAGAGGCTGGGGAAAGAAGAGCAAGGGAACCTGGAGGCAGGGTTCTCTCTTTCCTCACTATGTCTCTATCCTGCCTGGAAATGGGAAGGTGTGCTCTGTGTCACCGTACATTAGAAGGAAGGAACTCACAGGCGAGACCTGGACTTGGAGTCATTGTGGGTAGGCCCTCTGTAGCCCGGCCTTACTTCCTGTCTACTGTCTGCTTCCACACACAAGGTGTGGACACAAGACCCCTTCTCTCTTACACTGTCTTGGTGGTACTCTGTCACCACAGTGTGTGTGAAAAGTCAGTCACACACAGTGTGTCTGCCACTACAGTGAAAATAACTCACACAGTGTGTCTGCCACTACAGTGAAAACAACTCACACGTGTGTGTGCTATTTATCCAGTATGCTTGGTTCCATACGTGTCCAGGGTGTGGAGATGCAGCTCTAGGATGTGGAAGTCCATGACCCCTGCCCCCTCCACTCCATGCCCACCACACCTACATGTGGGCAACAGCTGGAGACACACCTGCTTGTGGTCAGGAGAGTCACGGGAGCCTCTGAGCACTGAGGGTCTAGACTCTTGATATGACAAGTGTGAGGAGATGCTGGGAAGGCCATGGCTGGCCAGGAAGATCACATGTGGTATTGTGTACCTCATTATTTTAAGAAGGGCAATACACTGAACTCCAAACATCTGATTTGCCCATGCAAGCGGCAGAGCTGGCTACCTCTCTGTTGGGTCCTTCAGCAACCTGAATTTGTAAGATGTTTAAGAGATGCTTTTATGAGCTGCCATCCTGAAAAAGTGTGGCCATTAATTCTCTCATCTCCTGTGTGCTGCTGAGGCTGAGCTGGAAACCAGGTAACAGAGCCCTAACCAGGCTGCAAGCACCGTGCTGCTTAAAGCCAAGGAAGTACTGCTTCTCACCCACGTGGCATGTGACACCTAGTCATGGTAGGGACTGCTGGTGTCATCTTTGCCTCTAGGTCCCCTCCAAGCACTGGAGTGCTAGCCACCCACCACACATGGCAGACTGAATTTAAATTCAGTAGAGTTAAATAAAATTGAAGACTCAATTCATAGTAGGCACACCTCAAGAGCTCATGTGCACGGGCGGCTGCTGGCTGCAGGTCTAGAACACTTCTAGCACAGCACATGGGTCCAGGATAGCACTAGAGGAGGGGGGTCCTGGACCTCAGCTGGGCCTGTGGGGTGAGGTATCCCAGGCTGAGTGGTAAATTGTGCCAATCACCAAGTCTGCCAAGGATGAGCGCCCAACCCCTGCTGGCCTTCACCATCATTGCTGCTCCACCTGAAGACGCTGAAGCTGAGCAGCCTCCTAAGCGGGGACCAGTTTATGATACATCAGTGACAAACATGGATGCAGACACAGGTCTGGGACTATGGGAGTGGCTATAGCAGGGGTGACAGCTGACAGGAAGAGGCCAGGGAGACGAAGGAAGTCAGCCTGAACAACAGGTGCTGATGTCACCTTCTAGCAGTGTGTGTCTCAGCACTGCAGCACCGCCCAAAGCGGATGAGCAGCTCAAGGTGTCATTCAATACCACTGGTTCTGAAGTTGCTGGCAGTGCAGGACTTTCCATAGGACTCCAGGGCTTCCAGCTGAGAGCTCTGGGCCTGGAGGTGCAAGCATTTTGCTCGCCTACCTGGTTTCCTCCAGCGTTGTGACACTCATAAATTCCAACGACTCCATCAGCGAAGTGTCCCAGTGTGTCCAGGCAGTTGGTTCCCTGCTGCAAGGCCCCAAAAGCTATGTCCTGGTGGTCTGGAACCCTGAAAGGTATTCATTGTAAGAGTCGAGGCCTCCTCTGCAACCCTGTAGTTCCTGTTTACCCATGCAATCCGCACACAGCCTCAAATTAGGCAGCAGAAACAGAGGATAGCTTCCTGTCACCCCCTGACATGATATGGCTACAGCGTCTGGGTCCCTAAGACTGTAAGTGGGCCAGGCATGATGGCACATGCCTGTAATCCCAACATTCAGAAGGCTGAAAGAGGATTTCTGTGAGAGTTTGAGGCTAGCCTGGGCTAGAGCAAGACCCCTATCTCAAAATGACAAAACCAACTGTGAATGGAGAAGTTTCCTCAAGTTCTGCTAAGGAGAGCTACTAACAGGTTGGTATGTCCCTTAGAAAGCCACTCACAGGGCTCAGGCCTGCTTCTTTGTATTTCTCAACAGACTGAGACCTTGTCCAGTAGGGCATGGCCTGCGAGGATTTGTTAAGTGGTTCAATGTACACAAACAGATAGAGTGTATGGTGAGTGCTGTGTGCTTAGGTACGAGACGAAAGCTTGGCCTCACCTTCGAGAGACTTTGGTCGCCTGATTAAGGGTCATACTCTAAACCTTAACCGGCTCTCCTGTGTGGCAATGATTAAACAGGCAGGCCCTTAAAGATGAGAACAACCTGGTGGCACCCGCTGGTCCTCTACTGGGGTCCTTAGGACACAGAGATCCTGGCAGCTTACAGGGAAGAGTGGTGTTGAGGGAAGGCTCAGCAGAGTGTTTCGGTCATGGACGCTCCAGGAGGAGGTGGGACACCATCACTGCTAATCTTATTCTACACTCACTAGAAGGCAGGAGGGGCTGAAGGGAGCTGTGGGAGGAGGTCAGAGGAGCAGAATGAACTCCTGGAGACAGTATGCTCATGGAGAGACAGCCTTTGCCTCACTAGTCCACCTCTTAATAGGGGACAAATCAGGGGTGCTTTGGGATTCTTCCAGGCTCACACAGAGCAAGGGTAACTCTGTAAGAGAGTAAGGTCTGTGGGTACCTGTGGAGGTGGGACCATGTGCTCTCCCTGGTAGCCAGCTCCCAGTCTCACAGCAAGCATGAGGCCTCTGCAGCCTCTCTAATCATCTTGCTTCCTCAGCCTTCACAAAATGCACTCAGGCTCCCAGGACTTACCTAGGACTTACCTTAGCTCTGGGTAGACATTGTCCAGGTACCACTTGAAGGGCTTGCAGCCCAGCTTTTTCCTGAGCTCCAGCCTGCTCTGAATACTGGAGGAAAGGGAGATACATTCAGTTCTGAATGCCAGCGAGACTGATGCCGCCTAGGTGGTGTGGTATGGACTGTCCAGCCTCTGGTGCCCATGACCTGCTCACTGCCCACTAGTGCCTTGCTGGCAAAGAGTAGAGGCCCCTGTCGACACTGAAAGCTCTCCTCACTGCTCCCACCGCCCCCGAAGGAACGGGCAGGTGGCACTCACTTTCCGTAGGGCACGTTTCGGGCAGAAGGCACTGCTGCGTAGTAGAAGTTTTTGTATTCATCCATCCAGACCTCCGCTGCCCGGCGCGTGTTCCTGAAAACAAAGCCAGCCTTCCTGAGCTCTAATTTCATCCCTTCCCCAGAGTCATCTGTCTGTGCACGTCTGCTCAAATGTGAATAAGGACAGTGCCCACGAGTGTGGCATGGTGAAGCAGCAGCTACCTCAGGGTCTGTGGGAAGGTGCTCAGCTTAAATACACGGAACCACCATCTCTAGTGGAGAGCACAGCAGGAGACTTTGGTTGCCCCAGCCTCCCACAGCACGAGAGGATGCAGCACCACTAGCATCTTGGGAAAGTGAAGGAGGTTCCTTAATTTCACTTTCTTTCACGTGGACCTCCGCTGAGGAAAGTCATGTGCAGATTAGAAATGACGGCATGAAGAAGTGGGGCCATCATCCCCAGGTCTGGGGATGGATCCTCACCGTCCTCAGCTCTAGTTCATAAAGAAAGCTCGCATCTATGACACTGAGGAAGGGCCCTGTAAGCACAGACACCAGCAGACCCTCTGCTCACATGAAACCTGGCCTATAGCTCTTCCAAACTGAACACAGCAGGCAGGCAGTGGCCACCCTGCAGGTAAATCTTTTTCTCTGCAGTAAAGGCCTTTTAAATGCTGAACCTGCCACACTGTCTGAGCTGTAATTACTAAATCCATCTCCACGTGGGGCCTCCATCTTCCCCATAAAGTGACAAATATTCCTGTTGTTCCCGAATGGGGGAGGGGCCAGACTGCTGCCACTGAGACAAGATGTTGTAAAATGCGCTCATCCTCAGACCCCTGGTGCTAAGCCCAGAAACGCACCTCAAGGTTGAATGAAGTCTATGTGAGTACAGAGTACAGAGACATGACACTGCCACCAGCTTTTGTCTCTAGACAGGTCAGAAACAGAGGCGAGTGAGCATGGGCAGAACCCTCTGAAACCCCCTGCAGACTCTGGCCACTCATGTTCCCCTAGGTGACAGGCTGAACACACCCCACCTTAGAGCCTGGACTCTTGGGCCATCTCCACAGGGAGCTCTGTGTGTCTGTAACCTGTCAAGCCTGTCGCGTTAACCCGATTTCACTTCCCTACGGTGCTGACCACATGAGCATTGGAAACATTTTGTTTGGCTTAGAGGTTTTGCTGTCTGCCCCCATGAGGTCTGACTCAGTTTTTTCAGACTGGGCCTCACTATGGAACCTCGGCTGGCCTCAGACTCACAGACATCCACCTGCTTCTGCCTTCAGAGCACTGGGATTAAAGGTGTGTGCCACTGGCAAAGAGTCCCAGGAGAAACCTGGTCGGACTAAGCAGCTTTTCAGTTTTCGTTTGCTTACTAACATCTATCGCCAATCACTAATCAGTTATGAGCCATGATGTCTTTTGGCTGGTGCAGTGTGACTTGTCTTCAGAGAGGGTTTCAGTGTCTGCTCCTTCAGAACTCATGCTGAAATTTAGTTGTATTGAAATGACACCAAGAGGCAGAAGCTTCAAGCAGTGCCAGGCCATGGGCTCTGCTGTCACAAGACTGGGACTGTTCCTGTGTGCCCTTATCCTCCTCTCTTATCCTTCACTATGTGGGGCATCAGGAGAACCCTTGGCAGGGCTGACACCGTGTTCCCAGATGTGTTAGCCACCAGGACAGTTAGCGAACAGTGCTGCTTTTTATACTGACTCAGCCAGCAGCACGTACTCCTGCAGCACTTGGTGGAAGAAGGCAATACTGTTTTCATTTGCACCGTGAGTGTGACACAGCACAAAACCAGGTTTCCCCTTTGCGATATCTGTGTAGGTTTTTGTGACCATTACAGAAGAGTCTTTCCCTGGTGTCCCAGTGCTAACTCCCCTGCCACCCTACCTTCAGTGGCCACATCTGCACCCCGCCCCCCACTCCCCGTGATGCCTTTCTGAGACCTCCATGCAGCACTCTGAGACAGTTTCTCTTCTCCCTGGAATACTGTCTTGCATACTAGCCACTGCACCTTTTCTCAGCTTGGGGGCCCGCGACCATCCAAGGACACTGTCCCCACAGCTCCGGGACGTCTTCTGAGCAGACCGCCCGCAGCTGGTCTGGCCTTTCACTACTCACCGGGCAAAGACAGTGCCACTGCCCCCTGGGAACGTGTAGGGGTGCTGCTTCCGGAACACGTGTCCCACACGGCTACACGGAATGATCTCAAGGCTGCCCCCGCACTGCCACACTCGGAATGAGATCTCTGAGAAGAAGGAAATTTGGCAACTATCAGTCTGTCGCAGCTGCTGCCTCCATGGCACAGATACCCCTGCCCTAGCCACCTACCATGGCTCACTTTCAACTGCCAAGGGAAACGAATGAGAGGATGCTTCTCCAGAACATGATCTGGAACTTCTAGAAGAGACACTGGATGCATCCCGGATAGGTCAACTCCATAGCATACCCAAAACTGAACATGCATGGAAAACACTGGACCACATGTCTCCAAAGGATGATTTTTGGTCTGAAAGCAGATGCCTGCCAGACTAAGACTACCTGCATCCCAGTAACACCACAGCTGACAACTGGAGACAGGTGCACAGACCGTGTTCCTCCACACTATTTCCTGTAAACTGAGTACCAGGATACACTGGGCTTTTCTTCCAGGGAAGAAGAATCCTTGCCCATTGCCCTCATGTGTCAGTAGGTCCAGGTGCCAAACAAGTTCCCAGGGTGGTGACCAGGGACAGTCCCTTACCCTTAGCAAGACAACTAGTTTAAACAGGAAGACCAACAAGTGCCATTCTGAACGACACCATGAAGTCTGTAAGAGAGAGCTTCTCTCTAGGGCACTGGCCATATCCCTCAACACATGCTGGTATGATGAGAAACCTACAGATCCAGCACAGCTACCCATGGGAACAGAAAAGAAAATGAGGCAGATCTTTGCAAACCATCAAGTCAGTGGAGGGCTAAATCCTCTAGAGCAGCATGCTGCTCTGGCAGTAGTGCCGGAGTCTGATGTCACTTGGTCAATGCTGTCTGAAGACCTCCCAGGAGCGGAGGAGGGGAGGGCAAGCTAAAATCACAGGAGGAATTCCCTTGGGAAGAACAGATCCCATCAACCAGTCCCCTCGCACTGAGGCCAGCCCCACCTGAACAGATGCAGGGGGTGGTTCTCAACTCTTCCAGCAGCCAACAAAACTTTGAGTAAGATACACTCTGTATCTCAGGAAGAAAACTCACATGAGTGTGCCTACAGGAAGACTCAACAATGAGCTTTCTGGGCAGGGAATCTGCTGAGCTAGCAAGGGGCAGCTTGGAGGCCAGGTAGGCTATTTTCAATTGTGATTTCACATGAGCTCTGGGCATCCCCACTCTGTTCTTGGCCTGCAGACTCTGGGCCTGGAGTATGCCTTCCACAAGCCTCTCCTTTACGGCACTGGAGGCACAGAGCACCTATCCTAACATCACCAGAGCCTGCCTAAAGGAAAGCTCTGTCCCGAATCTCACCTTTGCCCTTTTGCAACTGCTCCTACATGAGGTACTGTTGGTCAGAAAAACAGGCAGTCTTGTCATGGGAGCACACACGGCTCAGAAACACAGCTCTGATGTTTCTCAGACATCCTATTCTCCTTCTCCCAACACTACAGCCACCAAACCTGCATGGACTGTTAACTGCCAGCGTCTGTGTGGCCGGCAAAAGGAGCTGAGAGCAGAGCTCTGCAGAGGGTAGATTCATACCACAGGCCTGCTAGTCCTGCTCAAACCCTCTGCTCAGCCTTCAAGTGTCCCCAGGGGGTGCTGCCAGGGACCAGAGGACATCAGAACTCCTAGAAGGGCAAGACTTCTACTCCAGGGTCTTGCCTTCCCCAACCCCTCAGGTTATTAATCAGGCTATAACAAAAGCCCATGACATCAAACTTGTACTCTTCTCTCTCTGGGCTCCAGACCAGGTCACCTTAGATACAAATCAGCCTCTGTAGGGTGACTCACAGGAGACTGGCAGAGTATGTCTGTCAATCTGTGCTCTCAGAACCACACCAGTTCCTGAGATGCGGCCTCCCGAATTCGTGACACATGTTGCCCCACAGGGTGGCTCTAGCCCCTGGAACCTAGAGGTGCAAGAGGCTCAGGGGCCTTTCAGGTTCACTACTTCAAAGCCTTTCTTGCTCATAAAACTTCACCCAAGCCCACCCAAGCCCAACATCACACTGAAACATGGGAAAGAGACTGACTCATGACTCCTCCTCCTCCCTCCCATGGAGCCAGAGCTGGAAGCAGCTTTTCACCATGCTGGGCAGAGGCCTCCTACCAGATGAAACGTCTCCACCAACTTCAACTTCAAAAGACACATCCGAACGGCGGGCTAGCTGAAGCTGTTCTTTTAAGCCAACAGAAACTATCAAAGTCTCTGTCACAAGAAAATCTACTCAAAGTGACAGTGGTGTCCCTTCTCCTCCCTCTCCTTGTCCCTTTCCTCCCAGAGCACACCTGGGTAAGAATGAAAGAACTAAACTCTTGATAGTGAGGGGTCAGGTCTGAATGACAAGCACTTGAGATCAAAGACTTCAAGTAAAACAAGAAACAAAGCCCAGACAAGCTAACCAGAGTCTTCATTGGTCACACAAGACAGCTGAGACAGCTGCCTATGCAGACCACCACCTGTAAAGTGACCATGTCCCATTCCTAGGCAAACGTGACCTCCATGGGTCATTAAAAAAATTTATTTCCAAAAGTAGTGGAGAAGGTGTGGAAGTCCACAGAGGTTTCCTAGTGAGATCTGAGCTTGCTTTACCCAGCAGAGCTGCATAAGAGGATGGATTGACCACGTGTGTGGTCACCAGGTAATTAGAAGGGTCTGCACTTGGCTGTGCTGGGGAGAGGTCTTTTGCTCTGCCCCTTAACGTTTCTTTAAAAAGTCCTTTAGAAGAGACAGAAGAGGCTGGTGGATTAGGATCCAGGCCCTCCCGAAGCTATCCTGTGTTTTTGTCTCTCTCTTCCCTCCATATTTCTACCTAAATCTCTTATCCTTCACTCCCCAAGAGTACCCTGGGGGAAAAAGGTGGAGGCAGGTCCCCTACAAAAAGGCTGTGAACATCAGAACCCATCCATGTGACATGCGTGATTACAGATGGCTAACCCAGCAGCTGCCTGGCTCCAATACCATTCTACACAATCAACCAGAGCCCTGGAAACGGCCATGCGGAAACCCCCAGGTCAAAGGATGTGACAGCATCTGGTTTCGGTGCAGGGATGACCTGAACTTTAATCTCTTCCACCCTGACATCAGGGGCGCATCTTATGTCAGAGTGTGTGCACTCACATAACGTATAAAGAGCTGGTTTGCCCACTGAATGGCTGCTCTGGGGCCTCCCTAACTGCTAACATGCCACCCTGCCTCCCATACTTCACCACGGTGACACTAGTGGACTTGAGGCCAGAGGGTTGTACATACCCAAGTTCTCTCCTCCCCACACATCCATCATCATGTCGTACTTCCCCAGCTCTTCAAAATAGAGCTTGTCCATCACAAACAGGCCACCAGCAATCATAGGGGTTCTGAAGAGGAGGAGAGCAAGGGCAAAGTTAGACTCACACCACAGGCTGACATCTGTGCTCTGAGGGAGGTCTTCCATTCTCCATTGATTTCTAGTCACCGCCTGGGGTCCCACAGAGACTGAGACCCTTGGCTTTTACATGCCTCAACTTGTGAGGTAACCACAGCAGTAACATTAAAGGCCATAGCATACAGTTCCACTCTGCTACAGAAAACACTGCATCAGAAATGGGAGACAACACAGAACCATCAGAGATGCCTTGTAAGGAAGTGGACCTAAAACCTCCTTCACTGCATGACCTGCTGCAGATGCTGGCCTTGAGGGGAGGCCAGGGACCAGAAGGCAGAGCCCCAGTATCTGGAAGCACACTGCTGCAGGGGCCAGAGTCCGGGCCCTCCCTAGAAGAGCTTCCTGTAATATGCTGTACTTACTTTATAGGGGCGACTGGGTTGCCCTGCCGGGATCTCCTCTGCTCTGGCGTCATGTAATCCCACTTGAACACCAAGTTCCAGTCAAAACCTGCCGACCCAGAAAAGAAACCGCAATGAGAAGAAGACAGTCTCTCAGACCTGCTGGCCTACCCTAGCAGCTTGACAACGAACACATGTAGGCAGAACTCACTGCCAACTAACCAGCCAAAATGAAGAGGACGAGGAGGGAGGGGAACACCTGGGGTGGTGGGGTGGGGCAGGGAAATGGGTGGCAGGGTGGGTATGGGGCACAGTGAAATCTTCCCAACCCTCCAAAGCAAACACAGGTCTGAGTTTTCTTTAAACAAAACAAAACTACAGGTATGATTAGGGATCTGTGTGTGGTTGTACACATGGGTCCAAGTGCCCATGGAGTCCAGAAGAGAGTATTGGAGCCCTTGGAGCTGGAGTTTTAGGTCGCCTGATCTGAGTGCTAAGAATTGAACTCAGCTCCTCTAAAGTGTGGTGCATGTTCATAGTCTCTGAACCACCTTTCATGTCCCTCCAGCCGTTTTTTTATTTTGACACAGGGTATTATTGCTATGTAGCCCAAGCTGGTCTTGAACTTGCAGCAGTCCTCCTGTCTCAGGCCCCTGAGTGCTGGGATTACAGACATATGCCGTCATGCCTGGCTTGGATTTTCTAACATTAAAATGTCTAAGAACAAATGTTTCTGTGTGTGATGCCACTGTACCTACAAGGGCTGTGCACACAAGACTAGGGACCTAGGGACAAGTCAGAGCTAGACAAATCACAATTAGCTCCGAGAACCACAGTATAGTACATATACCTCCGTGAGACCCATGCTCTCTAGGCCTGGACCAGGACCTTTCAGGGCCCAGTGACACAAGATCTTACATGCTGAGTGTGATAGTGTGACGGTGCAGGCCCGTAATCTCAACACTCATGAGAACTGCTAAGGCAAGAGGATCTTGGGTTCTAGTCCAGCTTTAGCTAAATAGTGGGGGGGGGGGGGGGAGAAAAAGAAAAGCTGTCTTCCACCCCACTCTTTGCTATTTGTGGACTTAGGGGGATATGGGCTGCTAGAGCAGGGGACAGTATAACCTGCTCCATCTGGGTATAGCAATGACTTCACAGCCATGTCTAATACAGTCTCCTTCCCACTGGAGCCTCAACAATTCTTAAGAAGCAAAGGAAAATCTTGGACAAATTTCTCGTGGGTTCCTGGAGGGCAACCAGAAGGTAACATCTGTAGGCTATGCAGCCCCACAACATGCTGGTCCATTCACAAAAACAAAGGCCACCCAGTGGTGAAGCAGGCTGTGGTTGGGTGGTTGGGAAGGAAGGACCATGGTCCAAGCTTGAGCACAAAGGTAGGACGAGCCCCTGGTGGGCAGGCAGTTAAGGAGGCCAGCAGCAGGATGGCAGGACTCCAGGGCAGCAAGCTGGCAGGGCATGTAGGCTACAAGAGGAAGGGCTGGAACAGGCAGAGGACACAAAAACAGGTTCCAGGCCCACTCCGCAAATCCTCAGCTCTATGGAGTGTTTCTTGGTGGTAGCAGCTCTGGAGCCCCTCAGCCCAGCCCAGGAGTGGTAAAGGCTCCTCTACTCCAATCTGCAGGGATGTCACACATTGCCCTAGCTGCAGTAGTAACAGCTCCAGGAGAGAGAGGGATGGGATGATAGGGTGGTGGGTGGGGCTGGTGTTTCTGCCAAGGAAGCTGGGCCAATCCCTTCTGTGGGGTACCAGTCAGAGCCCACACTATAATGTGAATTCTGCTGTCAATGTCACTGTTGACCATAGGACAGCAGTGGTCAGGAGCCTAGCCAGCAGGTAGACCAATCACAGCTGACACCTACCACCCTTGAGGTCAGCAGAGGCACCCACATACTGGAAGTTGTCCATGTTAATGACATCAATAATGGGGGATACAACCCGGGTCCTGTCCTGAGCAGGGACAAAGGAAGGAAAGAATACTTGTTACGACCCCAGCAAAGCAGAAGCCACCATCCCAACAGGCCTTCCCATTAGATGCCACTGTCACAAGATGGGCAGGGGTGGTGGCATGAGAGGGGACAGCTGAGAACGG
>CABHPQ010162759.1:2308-26740 GCA_902168405.1 Peromyscus aztecus | reverse complement strand
GTGGTGCATGTTCATAGTCTCTGAACCACCTTTCATGTCCCTCCAGCCGTTTTTTTATTTTGACACAGGGTATTATTGCTATGTAGCCCAAGCTGGTCTTGAACTTGCAGCAGTCCTCCTGTCTCAGGCCCCTGAGTGCTGGGATTACAGACATATGCCGTCATGCCTGGCTTGGATTTTCTAACATTAAAATGTCTAAGAACAAATGTTTCTGTGTGTGATGCCACTGTACCTACAAGGGCTGTGCACACAAGACTAGGGACCTAGGGACAAGTCAGAGCTAGACAAATCACAATTAGCTCCGAGAACCACAGTATAGTACATATACCTCCGTGAGACCCATGCTCTCTAGGCCTGGACCAGGACCTTTCAGGGCCCAGTGACACAAGATCTTACATGCTGAGTGTGATAGTGTGACGGTGCAGGCCCGTAATCTCAGCACTCATGAGAACTGCTAAGGCAAGAGGATCTTGGGTTCTAGGCCAGCTTTAGCTAGATAGTGGGGGGGGGGGGAGAAAAAGAAAAGCTGTCTTCCACCCCACTCTTTGCTATTTGTGGACTTAGGGGGATATGGGCTGCTAGAGCAGGGGACAGTATAACCTGCTCCATCTGGGTATAGCAATGACTTCACAGCCATGTCTAATACAGTCTCCTTCCCACTGGAGCCTCAACAATTCTTAAGAAGCAAAGGAAAATCTTGGACAAATTTCTTGTGGGTTCCTGGAGGGCAACCAGAAGGTAACATTTGTAGGCTATGCGGCCCCACAACATGCTGGTCCATTCACAAAAACAAAGGCCACCCAGTGGTGAAGCAGGCTGTGGTTGGGTGGTTGGGAAGGAAGGACCATGGTCCAAGCTTGAGCACAAAGGTAGGACGAGCCCCTGGTGGGCAGGCAGTTAAGGAGGCCAGCAGCAGGATGGCAGGACTCCAGGGCAGCAAGCTGGCAGGGCATGTAGGCTACAAGAGGAAGGGCTGGAACAGGCAGAGGACACAAAAACAGGTTCCAGGCCCACTCCGCAAATCCTCAGCTCTATGGAGTGTTTCTTGGTGGTAGCAGCTCTGGAGCCCCTCAGCCCAGCCCAGGAGTGGTAAAGGCTCCTCTACTCCAATCTGCAGGGATGTCACACATTGCCCTAGCTGCAGTAGTAACAGCTCCAGGAGAGAGAGGGATGGGATGATAGGGTGGTGGGTGGGGCTGGTGTTTCTGCCAAGGAAGCTGGGCCAATCCCTTCTGTGGGGTACCAGTCAGAGCCCACACTATAATGTGAATTCTGCTGTCAATGTCACTGTTGACCATAGGACAGCAGTGGTCAGGAGCCTAGCCAGCAGGTAGACCAATCACAGCTGACACCTACCACCCTTGAGGTCAGCAGAGGCACCCACATACTGGAAGTTGTCCATGTTAATGACATCAATAATGGGGGATACAACCCGGGTCCTGTCCTGAGCAGGGACAAAGGAAGGAAAGAATACTTGTTACGACCCCAGCAAAGCAGAAGCCACCATCCCAACAGGCCTTCCCATTAGATGCCACTGTCACAAGATGGGCAGGGGTGGTGGCATGAGAGGGGACAGCTGAGAACGGTCCAGGCTGTGCAGTGGCCCTGAGTCAACTCCTGAATGTCATCCGTGGGTAGATTTCAGTGTCCCAGAAGCTGAGCTCGGCCACTTGATGGCTGCCACCCTCTTGCTACACTGGCGCAGCTCAGGATGAACTCATGGCTGAAGTGCCTCCGCCCCAAAGTCAGGAACGATTTCTGGGTGCAGACGGCATGAGAGATGGAAGTCATCATCACTTCCACAGCAACTGACTGGAGTTTTCCGACCCTAACTCAACTCCTGTGATCCCACCAGACAGGCCTACCTTCCACTGACCCGTTTTTTCATGCCACAGTGCCACTCTGCTGAGAAAAAACACAAGGCCTTTGACCTCCTCGGACCTTCAAACTCAGCTCTGCCTCATGCTGACAGTTGATAAAAGAGAAGGCATGTGGTCTCTAAGTTACAGAGAGTATTGTTAGCCAAAGAAAGACTCAAAAGAGGTTCAGCAACAGGACCGGCAGAGCTCTGCACTGCTCAAGGGTGGTGCGAAGTCCCACCTGCCTGCTTGCAGGCTGACGGAAAACAAGCCTTGGGCCATGGAGATCAGGCTGGCCCTGGAGTGTCACTGCTTTACACGCCTTCTGCTGAGAGGAGATTACAAGAACCCTCAGCTATGGGGGAAGGAGGGGGGAGGGGCTCTGACATCTCCCGTGAGCTGGCAACCCCATGAATCTGCACACGGAGGGAAGCTAGCTCTAGCTCTGCTTCCTAGTGTGACGGCCTAGCAGAGTGAGAAGCTGTGGGCTAGACCACCAGGACAGGTGCCTGACACAGATGGGTGTGGAAGAGAGGGAGGGGCCTGGCTAAGGGTTGAGTAGAGCCTGCACAACAGCCTGACACCCATGTGATTCTGGATGTTACTCAAGTCCCCTGAAGCCCAGTGTCCTCGCTGATCAGATGAGGGGAAGCACAAAGTGTGCCACCGAGCCCAGTAAAGCCAGAGACAGGACATCCAGCAACCTCTGGTCGCTTAGCAACTTGTTGTCTGTTGCTATTGTGCTATGTGGCAGGCAGAATGTGTTCACTCTGTTTCCTTTCATACGTTCGCTTCATTGCCCCAAGGAAGCACTTTCATAGCAGTCAGGAAGGAAAGCCAGGAAGACAAGCAGAAGTCCAGAGAAATAACACTAAGCTAAACACAGTACTAGTGGGGATGCTTCTAGAAGGCAGAGTGAGGCCAAAGACCACTTGACAAGCCCACCAAGGGCACTGTGGTAACCTGTTTGCTTCTCCTTGTAGGTCTGGAAGAGGTGGTCAGTCTGTCCTTACCAGGGTAGAGGACTATCACTGCAGCCACCCCCATCCTTCCCCAGACATCCATCCCATCAGATGGCCTCTCCTACCAACGGGCTACCCTGCTGGCCACATATCTTCCTGCACGTGAGCAGGGAAAGTACTCCCCCGTGACTGGTCACTTCTTCTTCCCAGGCTCCAGCCAGCTTCAAGGAACCTGTCTTCCTCAGACAAAGTGACTGTTCTGTATCAATGGGACACCATGAAACAATGTCAAGGGCATCAGCTTCCTTCCCAGTGTCAAGAAAACCCACAGCCAATGTGTGCAGCACACCCTCTGTGTGAGCAAGGCTCACCTCAGCAACCCGTTCCAGCAGCGGTTCCAGCCATCGCTCATTACATTCGCAGTGACTGTCCAGGAAGGTCAGGACCTTGGCCTGGGCAGCGTCGGCACCCCGGACCCGAGAGCGCATCAGACCTGTGAAGTTAAGTTCAAAGTACATAAGGGGAGAGAGCTCCACTGAGAGCCTTCCTGGCATGGCCAGCAGCACCAATGCCCTGTCACAGAAGAGCTGTCCATCAGTCGTGGGTGTAACAGCACTGCTCTGCAGTCACTGGGGTAGATTCTCAGCAGGACTTCAAATAGCTCATCAGATGATGGGAAAGACAACTTTCCTAAGGCTACTGGCCCCGAGAAAGGAAGTTACCCTTAGCAAACACCCAAAGCACGATTTGAAAACATTTTGCTGTCCTGACTATAGTTGCCTCCTAAGATAAGGAAGGTGCCATTCTACACCCTGAGAGATAATGATGCCAGGTCTGGTGGTCATAATACCTGCTGCAATGTAAACAGCTTTGTTTTCATAAAACAGGGGCATCAAGTCAAAACCCAGCTAAGGCTTGTGAGCAGTTGTTGACAAGTACTTTATCATGACACAGTCTTATCGTCAGCCTTGTACTGACCCTGGGAGACACTCTACATCTGGATGGGATGTGAATCCTCACGGTGAGCAAGGACGACTGCTTTAAGTTCCTTTTTACACTAGCAAAATGGAGTTTTAATTAATCTTATTGTGGTGGTTTGAATAGGAATGGTCCCCATAGACTCATGGGTTGGAATGCTTGGCCCAAAGGGAGTGGCACTATTAGGTAGTGTAGCCTTGTTGGAGGAAGTATGTCACTGTGAGGGTGGTCTTTGAGATCTCTGCTCAAACTGCGCCCTGTGTGGGACATAGTCTCCTTCTGCTGCCTGCAGATCAAGATGTAGAACTCTTAGATCCTTCTCTAGCACCATCTACCTGCATGCTGCCATGTCCTGCCATGATAATGAACTAAACCTCTGAAACTGTAAACTAGCCCCAATTAAATGTTTTCCTTTATAAGCGTTGCAGTGGAAATGTTGTCTCTTCACAGCAGTTGAAACACTAACTAAGACATTAACTGCATGTTACATCAGGGAAAAAGACAAGATTTCCCACTCCAAGCCATATGAACCCTCGCTCAGGAAATGGTTACAACTGTGGAGCTGTCTGAAAGGGCTTCCAAGAAGTCACTCAGGCTAGAAACTTGGGGAGATTCAATGCTTGAAAGTGGGAATCGCAGAGTGAGACCAGGTCTGCATGGGCTCGCCTTCACTTCCCAGAGTCCCCTCCCACTTGTTACAGTACAGTTCTTCCAGCTTCAGGTGTCAGGGGACCAAGTGCAGGATTTCTGGAATGGCTGGAAAGGAAAACAAGAAAGCCCCAAATCTGGCGATAAGCCCCTGACACCTGTCGCTGACTCTTGGCTCAGGTAGCCACAGGAGCAGAGCAGCTGGAGAAGAGCAGTGGTCAGAGGAGCCGAGGCCTCAGCTGCTCTCTCCAGTGGACACAGGCTTTGGAATGTGAGTCTTGCTGAGTAAACAATGTTTGGGAAATACCTCTGCCCTCCTACAGAAATTATAGAAGGATCACATTTAGAATACAATTATTTTGTGAATAAGGGATCTACTCAAAATGCACCTGTCTGAACAGAAAGTACAGAGAAACACCTACATCATGTGTAAATCCGAGGTCTTCAGCCAGTGTAGGACTTGGCTATTAAGCTCACCTGCACCCTCCAAAAGCTCCCATGTTGAAGCCTTGGTCCCCAACTGTGGTGCTGAGAGGTGAGTGGGCCATAAGGCTGCCAGTCTTATCAGTGAATCACCTTTCCATGTCAAACTCATCATGTGGTGGCACTATGGGAGATGGAGATGGTGGGAAGTGGGTGGGGCCCGGCTGGAGGAAATGGGTCACTACAAAGGTACGTCTTCCCAGACCCTTCCCTGCTTTCTGGTTGAGCAGAGATGAGCAACCCCGCTCTACCACAGTCTTCTACACTATGGTACTGACCTGACCTCAGGCCCGAATGACAGGACCAAGTGATATGGGTTGAAAGCCTGAAGCCATGAGCCAAAATCACCTTTTCTCCCTTTAAGTTTCTTTTTTAGGGATTTTGTCTCAGAAGTGAAGAACACAGCTGGTGATTGCATTTCCCTGAATATCAAAGGCTAATATTCTATGGAGAAAAATGAAATGACTCAGAATATCTACAGTACATCATTCAGAACACTCATCATACAGTGAGGCATCAGTAGACAAGAGAAGGAATCAGAGAATGTGTACCACACCCAAGAGGGGGAAAACAAGCTTCAACTCAAAGTCACCCTGAGATGACTCAGATGTTGGAATTAAAAGATGAAGATTTAAAAATGGCTGTTACTATGTTCAAGAGCTCATGGGAAACGATGGCTTTAAGGAGTGAACAGGTGGGAAATCTCAGAAGAGAAACAGAAACTGTAAGAAGAGTTAGCTGGGTACTCCAAAAATGAAATCATCTCCAATGAGAACTCACTGGGCGATCTTCAAGGCAGGGCAGAGCTGGCAGAAGGACCAGGGAACTTGAAGACAGTCAACAGAAATACATCGCCCAGGAAAATGAAGACAGAAACATGAGGAGCAAAGGCCTTAAGTGACCATGAGAGCATGGGATGTAGTTAGATGCAGCCAGAGTCCAAGAGTGACACCAGAATCGCAGCAAGGACGTGATGGCCAGTCCTTCTCTGAATCTGTGAAAAACAGCAACTGACATGGTCTAGAGGATTTGGGCAGACCTGAAGCAGGATAGACATAAAGAAAATGAGGGCTAGGTGGAGACACCAATAAAGACTCAGGAGGGCAGCAGGTGCCAATGACCTGTCACATGCAAGGGATGTATTATGACAACGTTCTGAAAAATGGCTCAGGTTAAAAGTACTCTCTGTTCTTTCAGAAGACTGAGGTTCAGTTCCCAGCACCCATGTCAGGTAGCTTTCAATCACATGCAGGTAGCTCCAGCTCTAGGGAATCTGGTGTTCTCTTTTGGCCTCTGAAGGTATGCGCGCGCGCGCGCACACACACACACACACACACACACACACACACACACACACGAAGAAAAAAGTAGACAAATAGAAGACAGAGGTAGACCCTTCAACAACATTTTAAAGAGCTGAGAGAGGAACTCACAGTCAAGTCAGAACTCTCGGCTGAGAAAACACCCTTTAATAACAAAGGAGAAAGAGTCTTCCAATAGAGAAGCTGACAGGGATTTCTGGAAGGACATGTCTGGGCTGAAGAAGTGTGAACATGTAAAGGGGGCAGCAGACTTGTGGCAGAGTCTCCCAGTCCAGCTCTCTTTAATTTCTTCAAACAGTACCTGAGGGTTTGAAGCTAGATCTCTAACGTTGCATTAGGGTTTACAACTCACTAGAGGAGAGGTAGCAGCATTGGTACATGGGACAGGGGAGGGGAGGGTGGGAGACTAGGCTCAGGGCTTACGGACAGTGGTACCAACTCCAAGCTTACTGTTGTGAGCTGAATCTGTTTGTTTCCTTAGAGGAGCTACAGACTTGGCTCCTTGGGACCACATTCTCTGCTGCTAATTAACTGTCATCTGTGTCATGGTTCACATGTGGGGCTTGAGATCGGTGTGCACACACAGCTTTGTCATGCATCTGAGCTTCATGTACTTTTCTGCTCAGCTGCCACACATGCTGCTGTCCCACACAGGCCATGATTTGGCTTCCCACATCTCACCACCAGAAACAGTACAAAGGTGCAGCTCTTCCCACAGAAGCACCTTAGCTAAAATGACACAAGGGCTAACATTTAGACACTGTTCTGAGTGCTGGGTGGACTGAAATGATTTATCAGTTATTCTTTCTCCCCCTTCCATCCCTACTCTTCCTGCTTCTTTTCTGACCCCTTGCTGACCTCCCTTTTTAGGTGGGAGAGTGGGGCAAAAACCGAGTTGGAAACCAGTTATTTGGTAGGTTGTTTGGGGAAGAACTTGGGGATCAGATGCTCTTTGGTTTACTCCAGGCTTGAGGGACTGACTTGAGTCATGCAGCAGAGCTGTTGAGGGTGAGGAGGACTTCACTGTGTGAGATGGGCTGGTAGCAGTGGCCCCAGCCACTGCACTGATGTGAGTCCAGGGAGCCTTCTGTTACTGGCCTCTGCCTTTCTCAGGAGATTCTTTTTTCCTTAGGCTATTCTTTGGCCCCCACTGATGAGTGTCCTTCTCTACAGAGCCTCATTTCCTTTGTGTCTGCTGAATGAGCATTTTCTGACTGATGTCACTGTGCACTGAGGCCCCGCCCCCAACATGCACTTACTAATGTGCTGCCCTGCAATTTCAAGCAGGCTGCATTCTAATTTCACGTTCATATTTATTTCCAAAATTAAAATGCAAGCAGCCCAAGGGCAGGAATAAAAGCCTTCATACTTATCCCTGTGCATTCTAGTGTCTAGCACAGTGTAAAGCACATATTGAATGTTTAATAAATGCATGTGTTTTTTTTTTTTTTTTAAGATTCTGGGGGCTGGAGAGGTGACTTAGTAGTTAAGAGCACTTCTGCTCTTCCAGAGGATCTGAGTTGGTTTCCAGCACCCACATCAGGCAGCTCATAACCTTCTGTAACTCCAGCTCCGGGGAATAAGATACCTTCTTCACCTGCACACATGTGACATTACCCACATACAGACACACATAAATTAAAAAAAAAAAATCCTTGCTGGGCTGGAGAGTTGGCTCAGCAGTTAATAGCACTGGCTGTTTTTCCAGAAGACCTGGCTTTGGTTTGCAGCACTGACATGGTGGTTCAAAACTGTCTGTAAGTCCAGCTCCAGGGGATCTGACACCCTCCTCTGGCACCAAGCTCACATGTGGTGCACAGACACACATGTGGGAAAATATCCATAAACATAAAGTTGAAAAACAACAAACCCTTGCAAGAACACCTTCCTGTCTTGACTGGAGCTGCGTATGGGGACCTGGAAGAGAAAGTCTTCACTGACTAGGGATTCAAATGCCACCCCTGGGTCCTTGTCAGCCTCCTACAGGGGAGTGGCAAAACGCCATCCCTCTGACTGCTGGGAACTGGAAGAGGACTAGCTCAAAACAGTCACACACCTGAGTCTCGCTGAGAAGCTTCCAGACTCTGCAGTGGGAAGGCAGTCTTTTCCATAACTGCCCACACAGATGAGACTGACAGCTGGTGAAGAGCTGGCATTTGTGAAATCACATCAACATGAAATGACAGCTCTCTCTCCCTGTTTGGGATGGTTCTCCTTCAGTGGGCTGTCAAACTTGAATTTGTGATTATATCACATGCCTGGAACATGGAGACACTGTACTCCTTAGAACTAAGTCTTAATGCTTTTTCTAAACTTTTGCAGTCAAGGGACTGATGGGACTTGACAGCTGTGAGTGAAAGACAGTAGCCTATTTTCCCAATGTGTAAATACAAACGTGGTTTGAAAATTTGGCCTTACATATCAACAGTTCCGATTAGTTAAGCTGTGACTGTTCTTGCATCTGCTGGGACAGGGCTCTGGTGGAGGGAGAGAAACAGACAACTGCTGTTCCCCTGAGTAGTTCCACTGGGCCAGGAGAGATGGGAACAAGAATCCCTGAAGAAGCTGTATCTGTGTGGAAGGCCCTGCGGACTGCCCGACTGACTAGAACTTCATAGGAAGCTTGAATGTTGCAGATCACAAGCCACAATTATCTTGGCCCCTCTTGTTTTTATTAAATTTTAATTTCATGTGCATGGGCATTTTTGTCTGCATGTATGTATGTCTGTGTATTATATGCACAGACAGCTGTGAGCTGCCATGTGGGTGCTGGGACTCGAACCCTGGTCTTCTGGAAGAGCAACCAGTACTCTAAACTGTGGAGTCATCTCTCCAGCCCCACTGGCCTGTCTGCTCGTACCAAGGTGACAAAGCATCCTGGTGACTGCAGATTTTCAGGAGGTCACTACATGCCAACCTCAAAGCCAAGAATATCATCAGAGACTCTGTTCCCTCTGCTCTGCTGTCACTTGTCTAATTAATGTCCCCACCTATATACTCTGTAAGCACCCTGACTTGTGACTTTAAGCTCACGACACCTCTTCCACAGTAGATGTCATTCAGAACAATCTGCCTCCTCTGGAGCAAGAGTGGTGTATAGCACTAACACAGGAGTCTAGCGTGTGATGGTCAATCTTGACTGTCAACTTGACAGGACTTACGAGTCACCACGCGGGTCTGAGGGGAATTTTCTCAGATCAGGTCAGAAGTGGGTGGCCTGCTCCCATGGGCTGGGTCCTGGCTGCATATGGAGAAAGTGGACTGAGCACCAGTACTCATTTCTGTCTGCTTGCTGCGGCCCACTGTGACCAGCTGCCTCACCTTCCTGCCATCATGATGGACTGCACCCTGGGAACTAGGAGCCCAAACAAACCCTTCCTTCCTTCAGTTGCATCTGTCACACCAAGGAGAAACACACACATCTCAGGAGTGCTGCAAGAAAGGGGCTCTTACCTTCCCGTCGGTCGTTTCTGAGGACCCTCACTTTCTCAATTTTCCCCAACAGGGCCCCGTCCTCAGCTAAGGAGAGAAAAGAGGCAGAGAACGGTGAACCCTGAGTCTACCCAGGGCTCTAGGCTGGAGGCCACATACTCAGTCACCTTTTCCCTGGGGCCTCTGGAGGACATCTCTTCCCTGCTGTACTGCATTAGGCCACTCCTCCCGGACACCCCCAAACCAGGAAGGCTGACGCCAGGGGTAAGGCTGTGAAACTCACGGTCATTGCTGTAGTCGTCCACCAGGATTATCTCCTTGATGAGATGCGGTGGACTCCTCTTAAGGACACTGAGAACAGACAGAGGGACAGAGCCTTGTAAGGGCAGAGCTCTGCTCGAAGCTGCCTCTCTCTTGTGGTCCCCAGCCTTGGCTAGAGGAGCCAATAGCTACCCCATACCCCATGCTTGGCAGCTGGATGACCTTGTCTGTAGCCCCTGCTGTCTGTGCCCGAGAAGCAGCTGTTGTTAGGTACCTCCATCCTTCCTGTGAGATACAGGAGCTATCTGTTGGCCTCACCTGACCACCGTCCGCAGCAAGGCTGATCTGGCTTCATTGTGAAATGTGATCACCACGCTGGTGGCTGGCAGGTCTACCCGCCACTGCTTCCGCTGACACCTGAGGAAAAAGAAAGACTATCCTGTGGACAGAGGACACAGCCAGGGGGTCATCCCTGACTGACAAGTAGACCAAAAGACTGTGGCCAGCCCATCAGCTGAGGGAGGGTCTGGTATAGATGAGACACATGGAAACAGAAGATACAGCCAGATTCTGCTTACAGACAAGGGGGTTCTGCAAGCTGTACGAAGTGGAAGCAGGTTTCTAACATGCAAATCGTGTGTTCTAAAGCAGTGAAATCCTCCCACATTCAGGCAGACCCACCTTAGCCACACACATGCCTGCTTCAGTTCTCAGCAGTTATTTGTGGGGAACTGGTGCCATTGTTTTCTCTTCACCTTGTGCTTTGTAACAGGCATGTGCTGCCTGGGTGACTGGCTCTCACAGTAACAACCCACTGACTGCTGTCCTTCACAAGCTCTGCCAGGCCTCGAAGCAACCTGGTGACTGTTCATGGAAACAGGACTAGCAGGTGGGCAGGCACATTAGGACTACCTGAAGCACAAGGGCATAAGGATCTAGGCTGGCAAAGATGCCAGGGGGCACAGGACCTCTTCGTTTGACTCTGTGGATGCCTCACATGTGAAGACCAGTTTTAAAGACACCCCTTCTGGGCCTTGGCTGAGACGTTCAAGTATCACATGGTCAAAATACCCAGCATGATAGGATCCAGCTCAGCAGAACCCATGTGAGGACTCCTTGCAGGCCAGTCTGGGGGTGCCAGCACAGACAGTGTCCCTGTCTCTACATGGCCCTCTAGGGAGGGTGGAGGACTTGTCAGAGCCCCAGGAAACTGTCAGCTGTGTCTGAGTGTGGCCAGAGTCCTGAGTCGCCAACGGTGATGCCACTGACTCCAGAGTGGGAGGGAGCCCAGCAGTGTAGCAGGGTTGAGAGGGTGTACTGAACTGAGGAGGGAACTGTGAACCCCAAGGGGATCCAGTCCCTGCCCCAGGCTCCTCCATGGTCCTACACACGGAAGACTCAGTTTATCTGGCAGCTTCATCATCAGTCCCAATTAGTATCTATCTTGAAAGAATAAGTGGGAGAAGGAGATGGACTTTGGAAGAACCCTAGAGATCAGTCACGGCTCAACATTCAACCACTGAGCAATGAGGTGGATGCTAGAGTTGCAGCTGCCGACAGCAGCAGAGACGTTGAGAGGGCAAGCGCCAGGGCACATGTGCTCCCCTAGGACTGACAAAATGAGCTCAGACCCACAGACTTGAGCGCAAGCAAGAAAAGCAGCGCAATTAGAAGGCAATTAGGCTAGGATTGCAGAAGGGGCGTCTTTGGATAATTTTAGTCATTAGAGCAAGTTCCTTTTAATTAATCACCAAAAAAATGTGTAGCAGTTGTTTGGGGGGCTAGGGGAACGAATTCTACAGTTAGTATCTGGTCTCACTATAAATGAGCCTTCATGGACAAGCAAACTGATAAAATTGAGCAGAAAGTTGTATTAAAGATTCTGCAAAGCTTCAACTGTAAACAAATCACCGCATGATGTCACTGTCAAGAAGCCAACCTGTAATGCTCCAGGAGGAGGGCTCCATGCTTGAGGCACCTCACCCTCTGCAGCCAGGTCTCCACTCAGACCAGCAGGAATGACTGAGCCAGCAGATCTGGGCTGAGAGACTCAGCAGGGCACACAGGGCTGGGTGAGAATGTGAGAAACACGGGGCAGCATTTTTCATTCTCAAATTGCTGGATTCTAGGTCCATCCAATCATGCCCTATTCTCTCGTTTTCCTTCTCTCTGCAGGAGCTCATCTTCCAGGAGCTTTTGGAAGTCTCCTGGGGTTCTGGAAGCATTTCTGGAAGAAGCAGGCTGCTGCTTCACACCATTTTATTAAAGCTCCTCTACATATTCATAAGGCATCGGGCTCTCAGTCTTAGCAATCATGAGGCTTCAGCAGGATCCCATCTTAAGGTAGAGGAGTAACAAGAAGAAACCGAAGGATCTCACACCCCATGGGTTGGAGTGTGTGCATGAATCCAGATAAGTCTCACACTTAACCAAGATGGGGCCCCAGGGGAATCTCTTTAAAAAGACAAAAGCAATGAATTTTGCATTTAAAGAATCTTCTTGGCCCTGTCAGCCAGCTCTTGCCTCTCCAGAGGCAGTGGGAGCCAGGGTGGCAGCTGTTAAGAGTCACCTGTGGGTGCTTCGTCCCCAGCAATGCAGGACTGAGCAGGTGACAGCAAGGAGGCTGCAGCTGGGGCCCCTTTTCCCAGAGCCACACCACTAGAAGCCTGCTCTGGGCCTAGCTCACTTGAGGCTCCAAAGACTTGGTATGACATAGTCATTCTGGAAGCTTCCTGTCCATTAAAATGACAACTTGACAAACCAGACACATAAAGAGAAAACACACACACACACACACACACACACACACACACACACACACACACACGAGCAACACTAAATAGATTCAGCAGGTTGCATTTATATATATTCATAAATAGTAACAATAATAATTAAAGAGAAAGAAGCCATGAATTTGAGAAGGGGGCAGTGGAGGGGCTGGGGAAAACTACATAAACACAGTATACATATATGAATTAAAAAAGTAAAATTAAAAGATTTTTAAAAACCTGTAGTTTAGCTAGAAATAGGTCCAAAAGATCCTGCTTCTCCAGGACATGACTCTCACCTTTGCAAATACTGGGCCCTTTCCCTTCTCTGCTTTACTTTTCCCAACAGCAAATCAAAGCTACAGCTGACTCTCAGGGACAGACTGAATTCACAGTCTACATTCACAGACTGAATGATCCGGAATACTGTTGGGTCATTTGTAAAGAGTAATACACATCACTGTGACCAGACCTTGATATGGTGGCCTTACTGATCCTGGCACTGTCCATAGGTATCACAAGGGTAAGGCTGAGGACACACAGTAAGAAATTGACCAGAACATGTCACATGCCTAAGGTGAGGGTCAAGTGCTGGCTACAATAAGGTCATCAAGGTGCTGAGGCCCCCGGGTCTCTTGGCACTCAACTCATGTGACATCAAGACATTCGTTACATAGCTCATTAGACAAATAAGCAGGCCTTCACTCTCGAGTCATGTCTTAACAGTCTGCAATACTGCCATTTGGTTCAGAATTCTCATATGAAATGGCAGGTGACAAGCAACAGCTATCACCCTTCCATGTCCCTTTACACCTCAACCCTCACTGTCAGTGGAGGGAACCACTACCCCAGATTTGGTGCTCAGTCATTCCAGGTGTGTTTTCAATAAATCACATACATAAAAGACATACATACATATTCCTGAACAACACATGGTATCAATCTACACAGGCTCAGAGTTGATGTAGAGGATACACAGAGAATCACTGCTCACCTGGGCATATCAGCTTTGCCACACAACCCTACTGTGTTCAGGTCACACTGTCCCTTCCTACTCTCCATCAGGAACAAGGAGAGAGCAATCTGTGTACCAAGTCACTCCCCTGCAAACCCGAGGTCACACAGCCTCCTAATTCTCACCCCGAAGTTCTGAGATAGCAAATACGCACCACCGTGCCCAGCTCACGGTTTCTATCTCTTGAGTGATTCTGGTAATAACGTTTTCCTAGAAAATTACCCATTACCTTTAATTTTAAAACTTCTTTGCTTAGAAGTGTACTTGCCATTTTCTTATGCTCTTAGCTGCTCTGGTTATTTCCCAGCAAACGTTATTAAACCATGTGTTCTGTTTTGGTTAACAGCTAGCCTTGGAGATGTATTTTTAAGATGAAGCTGCACACAGTCCTCCGTGTTGTTTCACTTTTCTAGTGTGCTCACCTTCCTCCCTGCCTCCCTTCCTTCTCTTTCAGGTTCATCCTGCTATCCTGCCACCTCGGGCAGGAACAGACCAGGCTGCCCCATATAAGGAACAAAGGTGACTTGGGTTATTTAGTCCCCACCTGGAAACACGGGGAGTTCTGCTCTGGCCAAGAGGAATTAGGGGCAGTGAGTGCCACCCTGGCTCTGTGAAGAAAGCGGGGAGGTGTCTGCCTCTGTCCTGAGCTGAGGTCTGCTCCTGCAGTCAAGTGGGAAGGTAAAGGGCTGAGAGCCCCGTGGCTGCTCTGACTTCTCCTTTCCCACCCACCCAGCACTTTACGCATGGGAGTCTCCACAACATGCTAACAGCCAAAAGTCTTGAAAGTCTGAGGAACTGAAAATAGATCCTCTGCTTCCTAGCTGGCATATGAAATGCAGGAAGGGCTGTTCCCACCCTGACACTGGGATGTCGGCTGTGAGAAGAGCCAATGGCTACTGGAGGCCTGAATCTCCCGTCCTTCTGCTTGCCCACAGAAAATGCTGGGTCAGTTCCTCTCAGTCAGGGAAGACAGCTCTGTCATCTCAGTGGCTGCCATGGCAATCGCTACAATGCTCCCCAAAGGGTCTGGAACAGCACTGTCTACCACTGTGTGGCTGGGGCTCTTGCCAAGCCAAAGCTGACCACTGATATGGGACTGGAAACTTGTTGCGCACTCAGGAGCTGGCACAGGGCAGGCAGCTGCTAAGACTACAGACTGCTGACCACCACAAAGCCAAGTTGTCTAGGAGTCACCAGACTCATGTGCGGAGCTTAGTAAAATGCAGGTGCCTGGCTTGGTAGTGTCCATGACCTGAACAAGCAGGCCAGGCAAAAAAACAAAACAAAACAAAACAAAACTAAAAAACCTGGGCTATGCTAAAGCAGTTGTCCTTAGGTTCATTTTTTTAAAAATACTTATTTTTTAAGTTTTCATATATACATGTACTTGTGTTAAGCCTATTTCCCACATACCCTCTTCCTTCCCAATAGTCTCCTTTGTTTCAACCTAAAGTTTCATTTCTACTTTTATGTTATACATATATGATTTTATGTATTTATCTAAAGTCTAGGATCCGCAAATGAGAGAAAACATGACGTCTTTCTGAGGCTGGCTTAATTCACTTAATACGATTATCCCATATTGCATCCATTTTCCAACAAATGGCATGACTTTGTTCCTTCTTTATGGCTGAAACAATCCTAGTTTCCCTGTCTTTTCTCACGCTGGTGGCACCTGGGCTGCTCTGTAATATGGTTGCTATAACCAGAGCCGCAATAAAAGCCAATGTGCAAGTGTCTGTCTGTGTGATCTTGACTTGAATGTCCTCTAGGTAAATCCCCAGGAGAGGTATGCCTGGGCCATCCAGAAAACCTAGTTTTTTTTTTTGTTTGTTTGTTTTGTTTTTTTTTTTCTTTTTTTTTTGTGAAACCCCCATACTGACTTCCTTTTAAGAAACATGTGGAGAGATGCTACTCTGGCAGCAGTGTTCTGCCATCCTTGCCTCTGACCATAGTCAACAGCACACAGAGCAGACCCAGCCACCAGCTAGATGTGCAGCATGGGCATGCTGGAAATGGTCCCACCCATCCCAACCTGGGCCAGATGCATGTCTCAAGCTTTTTATTCTGCCTACCAAAACAACACAAGGCAGCTCCATATTTCAAGGTGGTTGCTATGGAATCTTCTAGAAGCCTAGGTGAGCAACTGGATAACTTGTGAATTAGAAATGGAAGCAGAAAGAAAAAAAAAAAAACAGTTAAAAGAACCAAACCAGCTGTTATATAATGTTTGCTTAATCAAAACGCACGCTCTTAGTGACCCAACATCAGGGGCAGGATATCCAGCCACCATCTGGCTTCTAGCCAGCCCTGATATCTACTCAGACTGTTCTGAGTCTTCTAACACCAGAAAGCCAAACCCTAAAATATATAATGACCTTTTGCAGGCTGCTCTGAAATTAAGCTTCTTCTAAAGGTCTAGCTGCCAGCAGGTCTGACAAAGCCCTATTCACCCTGGGTTTGTTTGTCTCATGTCACCATGATTAACCTAAGACAGCCTTCTCACGTCCTGGAGCCTGGCACCACACACTGCAAACATAATAAGAGCCAAGTTCAAAACCACAACATTCATCATCTCATGACATAAGACACAGCTTATCTTACTGGCCGCTCTGCCTCTGAAAGCTTCCTACCCTTTGGGAAGCTGAGGTACAAGAAGAAAGCATGTGCATACGCACGTGCTCTCTCTCTCTCTCTCTCTCTCTCTCTCTCTCTCTCTCTCTCTGTCTCTCTCTCTCATACACACACACACACACACACACACACACACACACACACACACACACAGACACACAGGCCAACAGACCAGACCAGCTCTCCACACACTTCAGGGTGAATGGCTGGGGAGGTGGTACCCAGCTCACAGAACAAAGTGTGCACCTGCAGACCCTCATCTGGTGCTCTCAGCAAGCTGAGCTGTGTGAGGGAGGGAGACTCTTCAGGACTATTCTCTACACTCTCTTCATTGTCTCATGTTTTCCAGACACTAAATTCTAACTGAAATCTTTCAGAAGAGTCAAAAGCTATTGGACACTGAGAAAATAACAGCCTTGGACAGAGCTGTGCTGAGCGCTCCCTTAGCCTCACAATGTACCCCTCACCAGCAGTGTGCACTTGCTCTTAGGGCTGGAGTCATTTCTCAGAGTCCTTTGCACTCGTTCTTCCTGATGACAGGGACCCCTCCCAGAAGCTCAACTGCAGAGCAGCCAACAGGAACCACAATCCATTCCTTCCCCTTGCTTGACCAGACGCCTACCTTGGTCCTCAGCTGTAGACTCACTCTAACTCCAGCTTCCACAGTGTGGGATGGCCCAGTTCTGATTTCCACAGAGCAGCCATGTCTCCATTTGCTCTAGTTCTCTGGTCTCCAGGTGGCTAAGTGCCAAAGCAACCTTCCCAGGGGCTGTTTGGGTGAGTGGCTTACTTTCCCTCCTCCGCCTAGCTCCTCCAGGCCAAGTGCCAGCGCCTCATGGCCGTGCAGTTATTCTCCCTACATGGAGCTGATGGGCAAGATCATGCGTTCTGCCCAGCAGGTCGTCTGGGAACCGCCTGACCATAGATGCCCCCAATGTTCTGTATTTTGGCATGTTTGGCAAACAGATCAGCCGGCAACTGGAGGCCATTGTTGGCCCCTCTGTTCTTAAAGATGAAGGACAGACAGGCATTTAATCACTGGGTGTGTGGAGGTGACCGTGAAGCAGGAGGCTGTCTGCATCATACTGTGGACAGGACAGCAATACTGCCCATCTCTTCAAACACAGCCTGTGATCTGCTAAGCTCTCTCAACCCACTCACGGTGAGTGAACAGCATTTCTTTGGAGTCTTGGGGAAGATCAAGCTCCCTTTGATGACAAAATGGCAGGTTCAATAACAAATAAACTGGACCTGGGCTCCTAGACATCAACAGGTGCTGTACTTCAGTTTTTACCCAGGACACTGGGGCCTCTGTGGATCTGCAGGCAGGTGTGTGTCCAGCAAGACAGACTCAGCCCTGTCACCTCCCTTCTTGTGGACTTTGATTTGTGAGGGTGAGCCTGTGATCTAAGAAAAGTTCACTTGCTTCTTGGGTCATAAGCAGTCACAGCTGATGTCTGGCCCAAGGACTATAGCAGCAAGTCCTGGAGGCTTCTGGGACAGACCAGCTTCCAGATCAGAGAAGAGAGCCACTGAAGAAAAGCCCACTTCTGCCCCTTTGTGGCTGGTCTGGAAACGATCATGATGTATGGAGCTGTGGCAACCTTCTTGCAACCACACAGGCAAAGATGATGAGGCAGAAAATGGCGCCCAGACATGGGCAAGAATTTCCACCCAAAACCTGAGAAAAAATGGGTTCTAAAACAGAGCCAAGAGCAGCTTCCTAGTTGTGTCTCTCAGGAAAGCTGTGATACAGAGACACCGAGGCCTGCGGGCTTGAGCTACAGTATGGCGGGTTCACAGCATATGGGCTTGAGCCAAGCAGCATGTCGGCTTCCTGCCATGGTACACAGAGGCATCTCCAAGCCACATAGTACGCTGCATGGTGGATTTAGCTTTTGCTAGTAATAATAATAATAATAAAAATAAAAAAAGGTTTCTGGGCTACATGCTGCTTTAATGGAGGCATAGACCCACTGCTTCTGAGAGTTGGTGGTACACATGGCTCCCAGACCCACAGCTGGCAGTAAACATACCACCACCGTGTTGGAAAACTGAGGTGGGTGGAGCCAGCAGCCAAAGCTGCCATTTCAGTCCTAGCAATGCTGCATTTAAAGCAACAGATTCACAATAAGGCAGATTCAGATGGAATAAGACTTTAAACGGTTTACAGTGTGTGTAAAAATGTACGTAGGCTTGGAAGAGAGAAGAAAATGAATATAGACAGTTATATAAAGAAATAGAAGGTTTTAAAAAATAAAGTCTTTAAAGAGATAGTAAGAATAATGTAAAAAATAAGCCACGTAAAGATGGAAATCACACAGAGTCTGGATTATATTGTCTTTGGGATTTTAACTGCAGAGAGACATTTGATTGTAAAAGCTGCTGAGTTAAATCAATATGTATATTTTAAAGGTATCTCAATTTCAGAATTTATGTCTAAGAATACGTTGCTTTAGAAAGGAGGTTCCGCTTTTGTTTCCACAGAAGATGAGAACCTGTGGATTGCTTCCAGGCTAACATGTTTTGACCAGCCAAGACCCCTTGAAAGGTCTCTGATGACAGCATGGCCAAGATGATCCAACATCCAGAACGGTTTCAAGGCAATTGGCTCATACAATGCAGCCTCACAGACTATTCTAGTCAGGACTTGACCATAATTCTTAATTTTCTCAGGATCCCCATAAGAATACAGTGCCCTTTATCAGCAGGAAGTAGCCTAGAAAACTACACCCACATTCCCCAAAAATGGATTATGGATGTTTGTCTTTGTTTAGATTGTTGGTTGTAAATTGTTATTGGTCAGAGTCAATCTCTTTCTAAAAGAAGAAAGAGGAATATGATATAGAAATGTAGGATATAGATAGGATAAACGGGTAGATTATTGAATCTACTTTTAAAGAGCAACAACATTTGAAATGTTTTACATTGCTATGGATTTTAATTTACTGATAAAAATTTAAAGTTAATTTTGTTATACTGTATGTATATTTCTACTCTTGTTTAAGGTGTTATTAAGTCATTTAAACTATAATGGATAATTATGAAATACAGATTAATAATTAGTCATTTATGATAATCACACTTGTCATATTAAGTTTCTAGGTATACATAGATATATTTCAGTTAAGTAGGTAATCTTCAAAGATCTACAGAATATGGCATTTAAAATGTTTTAAAAACTTAAGACTTTTCTGAACAATGAGACACATCTGCTCCTGGCAGCACCAAATACTTCAAGGAAGATGATGGGCATTGAAGAAACTCATTATGGAGTTTGCTTTCTTTGTGGCAAAAGTTAGCCACTGGGCAAAAAAGTGCCCTTGTATCAACTGATTGACAGCATGTTATATAAACTGGACATTCAGGACCCATAGGAAGGTGACCAATGAACTTTGCAAGACAAGATGTCCTGCAGGTTCCTGCTTCACAGAGGAGACTGCCAGATATTCAACAGGACACATAGAGAACTGACTAAGAAACTCTAAGCCTAAAGGCTGAAGATGGATGCCCCAACATTGCAGAGGAACTTTGGATGACAGTCCAGGCAGCCAGCTGTCTCTGTCATTCCAGATTTTTTGAAGTTGCTTACAATGCACTTCTTATTTACTTAGGTAATATTGTATCCTTCTGGAGTCTTTGATGTAGTTGAAGACTAGATAGTTATAATTTTCCTTGGTTATGATAAAAGATAAATTAGATATGAAACTTTAGACTCACAAATACAGGATAGATAGAATATTTTCTTTAATTTTGCCAAATGCAAATAGACTAGATATTATACCTATAATTCTTGATTGATTCTGTTTTGTTATATGTAATTTTACTATGTTGAAGTTAAAACCTTCCTTTTAAATATAAAGAAAAGGGGAAATGATGGGTGATGCTGCTTTGTATGTTGTGAATGTATTGCTCTGATTGGATGATAAATAAAATGCTGATTGGCCAGTAGTCAAGCAGGAAGTATAGGCGGGATAAGCAGACAAGGAGAATTCTGGGAAGAGGGAGGCTGAGTCAGGAGTCGCCAGCCAGACACAGAGGAAGCAAGATGTGAAGGCAGAACTGAGAAAAGGTACCAAGCCACATGGCTAAAGACAGATAAGAATTATGGGTTAATTTAAGTATAAGAGCTAGTCAGTAATAAGCCTGAGCAAATGGCTAAGCAGTTATAATTAATATTAAGCCTCTGTGTGATTTTTTTATAAAAGGCTGTGGGACTGTGGGTGAGAGATTTATCCCAACCACGGGCCAGCGGGACACAGAGAAACTTCTGACTACACAGAAAACCAAAAGCTTGAGACAGGGCTGAGAAAAGTTAAAGCATTCCCAGCCCAAGACACAGTCTCTGTCTTTCACTTCCAGATTCCTCACTCAACGGGGCAATAAAGTGTCTTTTTTGCATTAAGGATCCCCATACCATAAATGCCTGCCATGGGGATGGCTTCAGGCTTCCCTGATAGTGTTTGCTAGGGAACAATGACACAGTGTTACCAGGCACACCCTACATTCAAGGAAAACCACAGCTTCCTTGAATCTATCCTACTTATTGTGAACTTAGTGTTTCCATGACGCAACACAAAGCCATCCTCAGGAAAGTAAAGACTCCTAAAGCATTATCAGTGATATAATGAGCAGCCAACAAAATCGCATGGAGCTCCAGCCTAATCCAGATGGGGCACAAGCCAGGGAGATGGCTCAGGTAAATGCACTTACCACCAAGCCTGACAACTGGAGTTCAATTCCTGGGACCCATAGAGTGAAGGAGAGAACCAAGTCCTGCAAGTTGTCCTCTGATTTCTACATGTGCATTATCACGGGTGCACACACACACAAATAAAAAATTAAAAAATTGACAGATGCAATAATAAAGTTGGAGTATACAATAGAAAGAAACATAAAACTACCTCACACCAGTGCAGTCTAACCTGTGTGTACAAATAACTGTGCAAATATACATTTAAATTACGTGAGTGTACAGTGTCCTCAGGTCAGGAGAGAGCATCAGATCCCCTGGAGCTAGAGTTACAGGCCTTTGTGAGGCACCTGATGTGGATTCTGGGAATTGAACTCAGGTCCTCTGCAAGAGACATACTTGGAATCTCTCCATTTCCCCAAATACAAATCTCTTAAAAGATAATTATAGGGCCGGGCATTGGTGGCTCACGCCTTTAATCCCAGCACTCGGGAGGTAGAGGCAGGTGGATCTCTGTGAGTTCGAGGCCAGCCTGGGCTACCAAGTGAGCTCCAGGAAAGGCGCAAAGCTACACAGAGAAACCCTGTCTCAAAAAACCAAAAAAAAAAAAAAAAAAAAAAAAAAAAAGATAATTACAGGGAGCTGGAGAGGTGTCTTAGTGACTATGAGCACTGGCTGCTGTCCCAGATGACTAGGGTTCAATTCTCAGCACTCACACTGTGGCTCACAATCCACAACACCTGTAGCTCCAGTTCCAGGGTATCTGAATGCTGGGCCTCCAGCAGCATTGCTCTCCGAGTGGTGCACAGACATACATGCATGCAAAACACCCATACACAGAAAAAAAGGTCACAGACAAATTTAAGATAATTACAATCATCTATCTAATCCCAGATATCAAACAAAACAAAAAGTAGATGGGACAGAGAAAAGCTTATGTGCTCCTCATTAAGAACAGGCACAGTTTTATTTTCAGTATTAAACCAATACTTGTCTAATTACTACTTTGCTTAAAGTGGCAACTACCTGAGTTATAAGTAGGAAAGAAAACTTTGTTAACCAATTAGAGGGGAAAATAAAGCGATGAGCAGTAAGTAAAGCAGCATCTGCACTGAAGAAGGGGACTGCACTGGCAAGAAAACATGGAGGGGCAGACTCACGGTATCCAGGAGGAGGAGGAGGAGGCCAGAAGCATGCATGTCCTGCCCACTCTTCCACGATGGCTGCCTTCTGTCACAAGCTGAACCAGCAGCACAAGGCTCTCAGAGGCCAAGCAGCAGCCCCTCTATGCTCTTGACTGGGCCTCCAAAACCATAGGCCAAATAAACTTTCACCTTCAGAACTTATCCAGTACTCAGTTACAGGAACAAAAGAAGAATCAAGATACAAACTCAAGGTAAATGGCACTCTGAAATGAAAAATAGCAGAAGACCTAAATACACAGCAAGAACAGCAGGCCTGTGAGGCACACGGCTGTCTCCACCACCAAAAAGGCTGCAGCACAAGAATGGGAAGCTTAAGGTCTGCCTGGGCTACAGAATGGGAAATCTAGTGGGCTGTTTCAAAATTAAAAGCAAAAATAGGGCTGGGGATGTAGCTCAGTGGTAGAGTGCTTGCCTAGCATGAGCAAGCCCTGGCTCAACCCCCAGTACAGTGCAAAAACAAAATAAAGAAAAATAAAGCAGCGTATTAGTGCCATGCAGGCTAAATCGTGTGGCAAAATGAAAATGTTACACAAAGGGTAATTTTATGTTGGTAACGATATAACCCATGAATATATCCTTCCCATATGCCAGATTACAACCCTGCAGTAGGTTAAACAGATGTTCTTAAAATAAGCAGAACCCTGTGATGATAGAGGGGAGTGTAGACTGACAGAGGATCCAGGTTTCCAGCATGATCAGTCAGGCTGCAGCAGCAGCACTATTTTCTACTCTGAAACAATTCTGTGTACTTGTTGAACATACCTAGAAAACATGTAGAGGAAGGAGACATGGAGGCTGGGCGTATGGCTTGGTCAGTAAAGCGCTTCCACACAAACATGAAAACTTGAGTTCAATCCCTAGAACCTATGGGAAAGCCAGGAGCAGGTAACCCCAGCACTGGAGGAAAGAGGGTGGAGACAGGCAGATCCAGGGAGTTCACTAGCCAGCTAGTCTAACCAACTCAACGAGCTCCCGGTTAAGTGAGAGACCCTATCTCAAAAATAAAGTGGAGAGCAGTTAAGGAAGATACCCTACCTCTGGCCACTACGAGTTGAACATAGGTGCATGTGCACCTGTGTGCAAACACACACACACACACACACACACACACACACACACACACGCATTAAACAAATATACACACAGAGTGAGGACATTAAGACATGGCCCCTGCAAGCAGGAATGTTCATGCTATCCCCACCTGCTTAGCTAGAGGTGTGCAATCTCTCTGATTCTGTTTTCTCACTGACACGACGCAGGAATAATAATGAACATACCTACCTCTAAGGCTGCTGTGGGAACTGAATGAGAAATGTGTGTCAAGTAGTTAGTAGAACATCTGGAACAAAGCCCCAACCACAGAGAGCCAGAGATGATGCTAAGGCCACCAGTACCCGGCAAGAAAATAACATCACGAAGCAGTAACATCTGCCTCCCGAGTGATAAAATGAGGGAAAATACCAACAACTTAAGTTTGAACTGACAGGAAGGGAAAAAAATTCATTACAATTGTGAAACTGTTGCCTAAACACACACTGGATTAAAAAAAGAAACTCAAAGCAGAGCTCCAGACAAGTGGGAAATAACAATATTTTGGTTATTTTAAAGTAGACTTAAAAATAACTGAAATGATAACACTCCATTTCATAATACAAGGAGAGACTCAGCACTGTGGCAGCTAAACACAAAGCCAGCACTCAGCACCCAGCACTCAGCACCCAGCACTCACAGGGTGGGTGTGTGGGAGAAAGCACTTAAAGGCTGGCAGACCAACGCACTGGGGTTATGAACTTCCCTGTGGAGAGGTAAGCAAACATCTATTCACCCCAAATATGGCATCCACCGCAGACCAAATGTAGGTGGAGACCCGGTGAGTTTGGGGTAAGTTATAGAAATGTGGGCAGTTTCCTGGAAGCTATACAACTGAAGAGGTCTCCATCCCTTCAACTTTTAACTGCTCATGTATCTTTGCAAGCTCCTCCCAGGGAATATTAAAAGCCTGATCCTGGCTGGGCAGTGGTGGCACACGCCTGTAATCCCAGCACTTGGGAGGCAGAGGCAGGGGATCTCTGTGAGTTCGAGGCCAGCCTGGACTACAGAGTAAGTTCCAGGACAGGCACCAAAACTACACAGAGAAACCCTGTCTCGAAAAACCAAAAAAAAAAAAAAAAA
>CABHPQ010162758.1:0-10062 GCA_902168405.1 Peromyscus aztecus | reverse complement strand
ACACACACACACACACACACACACACACACACACACACACACGTTGGAGCTTGGAGTGAGTACTCCAGGGTTCATCTGGGGTTCCAATTTTTCTACCCCTTTTCCTCCTCCTTCCCTTCTCAGCTGCCTCAGTTTACCCACACCCTCCATGAAATTGCGGAGCACATTTCAGCCCCTGGGCGTTTGAGAGACCTTCGGGAACTGAGGGATCTGGTACTTGGGTCTCGAACCTAGTCCTGTTGGGCCCTCACCAGTGGGCACACACTGTGGAGCGGCAGCTATCTGGACATCCATTCTCTTTCATTTTTCCCTCCTCCTTCTTTGGGACTCAGTACGCAAGAGTTTATTGGAAATGAAAAGGCGAGAGGGGAAGGTGGGGTGCGTGAGCCGATCGTTGAGACTGCCATTCAGATCTGGTTATCTCTTTCACAAGGTCAGAGTCTTCCGGACATATGTATGTTTTTGACAATCGGGAAAGATTGATGGGTGTTGTCTGTGCATAGTAAATACCATAGGAGGCTTTATACCAAGACCTGGGGGGTGGGGATGATATGAAGAAAGGCGCATCTAACTGGTGTGTGCGTGTGTGTGTGTGTGTGTGTGTGTGTGTGTGTGTGTGTGTTCACCTGTGACTCTGTGTGTGGCAGCAGGGTATAGGAGTGTGTTGTGAGTATGTGCACGCCAATGTGCGTGCCAGCAGGGTAACCTGAGAAGATGATGGGGACGCAAAGGTGTGAGTGCTCAGGCCGGGGATAGCACCTGCTGCCAGGCACGGTGACAAGTGCCGTGAATAACAGAGGACCCGGAGCCCTCCCTTGAGGGTCCTGTTGCCTCCACTTAGGTGTGAGAAAGAAGCAGGATGTGTGGACTGTGGCTTTGGCTTCCTGCAGGGAGGCTCTGCCAGCTGAGACAAAGGACAGGAACAGAAGGGTTTTGGGGTGCTGTTCTGTTTTCCCTGTTTGGTGTTACTCAATGAACTTGGGGGTAAAGGAATACATCCTTGAAATTATTAAGTGCTGGTCACTTCCTGCTCACTGAGGCACTGTGACTTATGGTCAAGGGCTGAAGCCCATTTTAATTTGCCTATATAAACTTTTGTATTTTCTAAGTTTTCTTCCGTAATTTTTGTTTGTTTGTTTGTTTTTGGTTTTTCAAGACAGGATTTCTCTGTGTAGTTTTGATGCCTGTCCTGGATCTCGCTCTGTAGACCAGGCTGGCCTCGAACTCACAGAGATCCACCTGGCCCTGCTTCTCGAGTGCTGGGATTAAAGGCGTGCACCACCTCCGCCTGGCCTTCCGTAATTTTTTAATCTGAAAAAGATTATTCGAAAAGGAAACTGACTTCATCCCAAAAACTTGTGTATGTAAAAAAAACTGCTTGGGGTGTAGGCACCCAGACCCTAAGTTTAATTTGGGCTGCCTGCCTCCCCTTCAGGCCCATCCCTCACTGCCTTGCACCCGACTGGCTGTTTCTCCTGACCCTCACGGCTCTCCATTCCTCTCTGCCTCCGGGGCTTTGTGTCTAGGCCTGTTATTTGTCTTGATTTCTTTGATTGACAGCCCGTTTTGGAGTCACATTCCCAGACTGACCTCACCGGCTCCAAAGGAGCACATCCCTGGGACTTCCCCTATGGCCTCTTGTTCTGAGTCAGGCATGGGAAACACTGCTTAGCAACCTCACATTTGGTCCCCTGCTCTGCGGGTCACAGACCTGGCACCTACAGTCAGCCTTTGAGGCTCTGGAGGAGGCTGAATAGTGAGTGTCAAACATGCTGAGGTCTCCTTAAAAACCCTAAAATCCCTTTGGATTCTTCTCTCTGTAGTACTCCCCTCCTGGAGGCCGGTAGTCACTCATCATTTACAAATTAAGGGTAATCTCGCTTCCTGATGACTCCTGCAGACCAAGGGCTGTAGAGGAGTTCCTTAGGAATGTCCTGTTATGCTATTCGTGGAGGAAATAACTAAATGCTCCTGTTTCTTGGCTATGGATTCCCAGTGTCTGGCGATTTCCGAGAGTTCTGTGTACCGACTCTTACTAATGGTGTAAGTCCCGAAGGACAACAGAATGGGTTGAGGGCCACATTTCAAGTTACAAATTGCAAACTGCATATGCGGTCAGCACACACCTGTCATCCCAGCACTCAGCAGACACCGGAGGAGCCAGAGGATTGTGAGTTCAAGGCCAGCCTGGGACGCATGATGAGACCCTGTTTCACAACAAAGCAAATAAAAGCCAACTACAAACAGCAACGTACAAATTGCAGACGGCTGTCCCGCCAGGCTACCAGCTGTGGGGCACTGGTGATTCTCTTCCCTATTTTCTCGGACGTGGGGTGAGTTTGGAATTGGAGTTGAAGTTGGAACTGAGAGCAGTGTAGGAGGGTAGTTGTTGGAGGGGCTTGGGTTGGATTGGAGTTCCATACAGGACTAGGCTTTATGTGTGGCTGCTGGGGGTGGGGGGGGTGCTAGCTGAGTCCGAACGCTGCCCATCAGTCTTTGCTCTTGCCAAGCACTCTGCACCCCATCTTCTGGTCATGCCAGCACCGCCCCCACGAACTAGCCAGGGGGCTGCTCAGTTTAGATATATTGATTGCTCCCATGCATTTACCCGGGGGGCAGCATGTTCTTCCTATCGGAGATCCCTAGCCTTGCACAGGGACCGGAAGAGGGTAGACACAAAAATCAATGTTGGTTGAAAAAAGGGAGAGCAGAAAAGGGACCAGGCAGATGGAGGGAGCTCCTTTTTATTAAGCCTTTGTCTGATCTACAGGGAGCCCTCAACACTGTTGGACTTCAAACACTGCCCCCCCCCCCCCCCCCCTTTTTTCCCCCCCCCCCCCTCCTGTTTCCTTCATTTGAATTCAATAAGTCTATGAGAAGCTGAGTCTAGGTGCTCTGGGGGTTGGCAGCACTTGCCCGTATGGGGCAGCTCTGTAACAGAAGATTAAAATACCTCACATCACAGACAAACGGAGGGGAAATCACCTCTGTTTCTCCCACTAGCACACTTTATTCTCAGGCAAAAACTGACCTCTATAAAGTTTTATTTATTCATCCATTTATTGACAAAAATCTCAAGTCGCCCAGGCTAGCTTTGAACTCACCGGGTAGCCAAAGATGACCTTGAATAGCTGATCCTCCCGCCTCTGCCTCCCAAGCTCTGGGACTGCAGGTGTGCACCATCATGCCTGGTTTCTGCAGTGCCGGGGATCAAACCCCAGGGCTTTGCGTATGCCCGCAAGAACTGTACAGAGCCACATCGTAGCCTGGTTGTGTTTATTTGAAGAACGAATACTCCAGGCCAGTGAGATGGCTCACCAGGCAGAAGCGTCCACCGTGCAAGCCTGGCAACCCAAGGAGGATTGTAAGAGCCCACGGAAAGGTGGGTGGAAAGAACCAGCTTCACGACGTTGCCCTCTGACCTCCACACAAGTGTTGTGGCATGTGCGCTACCTGCCCTGCATCACCAGACATACACACGATAACAAATATAAATACTTTAAAAATGATATTTATTGTGTCCTCAGTGTATCTGGGAACCGTCCTCAGCCTTGTTTTGTTTTGTTGAATTTTTTTTTTTAAGATTTATTTATTATGTACACAGTGTTCTGCCTACATGACATGCTTGCAGGCCAGAAGAGGGCACCAGATCTCATTACAGATGGTTGTGAGCCACCATGTGGTTGCTGGGAATTGAACTCAGGACCTTTGGAAGAACAGTCAGTGCTCTTAACCTCTGAGCCATCTCTCCAGCCCTGTTTTGTTTTTTTGAGACAGGGTTTCTCTGTGTGGTTTTGGTGCCTGTCCTGGATGTCGCTCTGTAGCCCAGGCTGGCCTCGAACTCACAGAGATCCGCCTGCCTCTGCCTCCAGAGTGCTGGGACTAAAGGTGTGTGCCACCACCGCCTGGCAGCCTTTTGTTTTATGATTAACGTATTTGGTCTTCTCTCAGCACCATGTGGACTAAATACCATCATTACCTCATTCTGCACACAAGGAAACGGTGGAGAGGAGAAGACACATAATTCTTCTAGAATTTGCGGTTGGTATGTGGTACAAGTTTTTGACAGCAGTCACAACAGATATAGCTATGAGCAAAACCTAACCTGACTCCCAGGGGTTTACTGTGCAGTGGGGTAAGGTGACATTAAATGCTAAATGCAGAGAAACATCCTTTACAATTTAAAATTGTCTTAGCAAAGAGCTATGAGAAAATGCTAACCGGGAATCAGGAGGATTTCCCAAGGGAGCGATATTCAGGCTGAGATCTGAGGGGCTGATGGGGTATGAGGGTGAGGAGGGATGGGAGCACATTCTAGGCTGGGGAGGAGCCAGTGTGATTGTCCTGGACACTAGGAACTGCTTATGTATCTGAGGCACACGTGGCCGAAGAAATGTGGAGGAATCAGGCTGGGCCCCCGGGGGCCTAGCACGTCCTGAGACCATATGTAGCTAGGGCAGTTTTGCATATAGCTAGCAGGAGGGGGAATGCCGAGGGGTACTGACCCCTCCCCCACAACATAATGTCAACAGGCCTGATGTGAAGGGTTCTTTTGGGCAGTCGCCGCTGCCTTGATTAAGACACTCATGGCGGTTAGTCTCAGAGGACAGCCTCCCACAGCAGCAGGTTAGGAGGAAGGTCCTAACCGTGTCTGCTCAGTTACAGAATCCCAGCACCTTTCCTGACCTTTGCCAGCCTTGATCTTACTGACCCTTTTCACCCATAGGTTCCTCTGAGTCTCTGGATGTATGTCCAGCATGAGCCAAGAGAGTCCTGTTTACAGAGAGCCTGAGCTGGGAGGAAGCTCTCTGCTCTCTCTCCCTCTAGCTTCGAACCTGACTTGTCAAATATTTGTTCTTTCTGATTTGGAAACCTTGCCTTGGACAGGGAAGTGGAATCTGAGGGGGGTACTCACCTTTCTCCCGGATCTCTGCATCACTCCTGCCCTAGACAGCCCTCAGGAGGGGGCCACACTTTCCTCTTTGCTGCGCTAAGTGTAATTAGAGGGGCCCTTTAGCTTGCTAAGGAATTATTTTCCTTATCATACTCTTCCCATGTCACACTCTTCTCCCTGGGACTATTTCTACAGTCCGTATTGTGTTTCTTTTAGAACCAGGGCTCAGTGCTATGCCTTCTGGCTAGCTCCTCATAGAGCTTGGGGAAAGTTAAATTTCATGCAGCCCAAGAGCTTAAGCTAAAGGCTCTCTATGTGTGTACCTCCTTCCAAAACCCTGAATGAGAAACCCGATAGTTATGATATGTTTGGTAAAACTGAAACCAAAGCATTTGAGAGCAATTGTCTTTTGATACTGATTTTGCCTTGCCATTTCTGCCACACTGAGTGGTCTTAGTGTGTGTGTGTGTGTGTGTGTGTGTGTGTGTAAGACATTTCACTCCTATGTGGCTTTCAGGTCCTTTTGTGTGTAGCTTGTTGCTGGCCATCTGTGTTGGGAGCAGTTTCCAGAGACATATGTACATTCTGTGAGGAGATGCATGGCCAGAGGGCATTTCAAATTGTATGTCTATTATAGCCTTATTTACTCAATATTTGGGCAGCAGAGGAGAAGCAATGTTTGGGGTATGTGGTGTTAGCTTTTCCCCTATAACTACTGTAACAAATGGCCATAAGCTGGGTGGTTAAAATAACTCACAGTTCTGGAGTCCACAAGTCTGAAACCAAGGCATTGAGAGGACCCTTTTCACAAGGCTCTAAGGGAAAACTCTTTTTGTCTCTCATCTCTGGTGGTTATTCCTTGGCCTGGGCACATCTAACCCCAGACTGACTTTTGTGTGTGTTCTACTTCCTTCCAGGACACTTGTCAATGGGTGTCGGACCCATCTGAATAATTCAAGTAACCCTTTTGTTTTTGTTCTTGGGGCAGGCTCTCACCATGCAGCTGTGGCTGGCATGAGACTCACCATGTAGACCAGACTGGCTTCGGAATCACAGAGGCCAGTCTGTTTCTGCCTCCTAAGTGCTGAGATTAAAGGTACGGGTCACCAGGCTCAGCAATGCAGGTGATATTGAAACCATTACTTTGACTCTATCTGCAAAGATTCTATTTTCAAATCCGATCAACTTCACAGGTTTGGGATTTGGAGCAGGAAACCCACACGTCAACACATTACACCACCCTGAGCTAGTGTAGGAATCATTGTTGTTATCAGTGAACTATAAGTAAGAATTTGGTTCTAATCAATACCATATCGAAACAGAAAGACTCTCCTACCAGGAGCGTACTCAGTTATAAGCACATCACACATCTCTCCGTTTTTATGTGAAATAAGATTCAATCAGAATCCCCTCCAATTTTATGGCACAAATTGACGGTAATCCCATACACAGATAAAATACTTGTCTGCAAAGCCATGTGTTTATGATTGTCAACTTATCGTAGAGACATAAGCAGAACGTGACTCTAGCTCGTTGCACACGAAGTACGGATGCCAGCGACATACCTCAGAGCTTATAAGCTTCGTGACATCAACACATTGCTTAACGAATATCATCAACTCAAGGGTGATTTAAGATGAGTCACTGTACTAACAAACTTGACATTCCCCCCAATACCGTAGCTTAGCCGAGAAACGGCCTCGATGGTGGCTTCGCCAGCAAACCCTAAACACTTATGTGTTGTTCCCAAAAGGAAGTCGTGAAGCGGGAAGAAAATTTTGGGGGGCTGGCAAGATGGCTCAGCGGGTAAAGGCACTTGCTGCCGAGCCTGACAACCTGAACTAATCTCGAGACCTTTCAGGTGGAAGGGGAAGACCGATTCCTACTTGTCCTCTGATCTCCACATGTGTGCTCTGGAGCAGGTGAACATGCATCCATATGTGTGCGCAAAGTAAATACAATTGAAAAAGGCAAAAAAAAATCAATAATAAAAAACAAGCACCTTGGGACATAGGATCACCCTAAGCTCCCCCCTCCCTTTGTTGTTTTGTTTTGTTTTGTTTTGTTTTGTTTCTTTAAGACTGAGTTTCTCTGTGTAGCCCTGGAACTCACTCTAGACCAGGCTGGCCTCCAAACTCAGAAATTTGTCTGTCTCTGCCTCCTGAGTGCTGGGATTAAAGGCCTGTGCCACCTGGCTGCTAAACTCTTCCTTAATCAATTAGAAAGCTAATTGATTGGGAAATTGAAGTTTAAGCAATTTGTGTAAGATGTTAGTTAAGATCAGCTAGGTAAGAGCAATCAATGGCTGTACAAATGTGAGGATCTGTATGGATCTGTTGCTGGATTCTAATGGTTCCCTCGGGTCAGAAGGCGCATTGTCAATGTCAACGGCACAGACACCGGGAGTCTGTTGAAGGTAAACAACAAACTCCTTTATTTAATAACAGGGAAGGCCTTATATACCCTCCTCCCAGCACCCACTCTGTGTTGAAATCTGGTCGTCCCTCATTAGCTGGGCACAATCAGGAGCTCTGACATGGATCAGAAACTCTGACAATTCCTGTTGCTAGGCCCCCAGGCAGACTCCAGGTTGACTCATAAGAAGTATGTTATGTGCATGCCTTGGCAGCTGGTCTGAGCCAATTTCCCAGACCCTATGGGCCTGTCCTCCTACATATATCCATATGTAAAATGCCATGTATAGTGGCTTGTGTCTGTCACCTCAGGCACAGGTGGATCCCAGGTGTTCACTGCCAGCCAGCTTAGCCTAAAGGTAAGCCTTAGGTTCAGTGAGACACCAGGTCTTAAGGCAGAGTTATAGAATGGTGACATTGACTTGATAATTAAATGGTAAGAGGGAGCTGGGGTTGAGGCTCAGTCAATAGAGTACTTACCTAGCATGCCCAAAGCCCAGGATTCCATCCTTAGCACTGTATAAACTAGATACTGAGAGAGAGAGAGAGAGAGAGAGAGAGAGAGAGAGAGAGAGAGAGAGAGAGAGAGAGAGAGAGAGAGACTGTTCCAGTTTAGGAGCAGAGGTATGATGAGCATCTCTCAGATAGATCTGAACTGAGAGCAACCCTATGCTTAAGACTTCATCCAATGGCTGACTTGGCTGATGCCTCACAGTCCTGACTCATCTTGAGTTCCCCACATCTTCCCCCTCTGGACCTGACACTGGCTCCTCGGTTACCTCGCTCTTTTCTCTCTTGCTGGGTCATCTGCCCACAGCTTCAGCAGTTACTTCTTGGGAGGATGACATCACATGTAGATAGGCTGGCAGGCTCATCTGGTCCAACCTTGCTTCTGTAACTGTGAGATCATTGCAGTTGGAGGTTTACATGGTTCTGCTTCAACCTAACTCAGTTTTTTTTTTTTGGTTGTTGTTGTTGTTTGTTTGTTTTTTTCTTTTTTCCAGAGCTGAGGACCGAACCCAGGACCTTGTGCTTGCTAGGCAAGCACTCTACCACTGAGCTAAATCCCCAACCCCCTCTAACTCACAGTTTTAAGACTGAGTTTCATATAGCCCAGACTGTCCTTGAACACTCTGTGTAACTGAGGATGACCTCGAACTCTGGCTTGTTCTGTTTCTACCTTGTGCTGGGGTTACAGGTGTACACTACCATTCTGGTTTTATGCTGTGCTAAGGATCGAACCCAGGACCTCATGCATGCTAGGCAATCACTCAACCAACTGAGCTATAGCCCCTACTCTCATCACTGTCTTCTCTTTAAACTCTTTCCTTCTGAATTCTCATCTTCAGCCACCTATACTTTAAAACTGGCAGGCACTGGCTTTGGTTCACGCAGAAGATAACAGTACGGGTTTATTATGTGCTCTTCACTATTCTAGGCACACAAAGAAGAGTCATTAGCCTCGGGAAGCAATGCCCTACTCAGTCTGTGTCCCACCATGCCCCACTCTTTTCCTGTCGATACTGTCTGTCTAGTTCAGGTCCTGATTGGCCCATGCCTCAACTCTGGCCCTAGCCCCTGACCAGATCTGACTTACTACCTCCAAATTCCATGCAGTTCCTGCTCTCCCTATTCTTTAAAGACAACATAATAAATAACTAGATTTTGCCTTTAGCGGTCAGATAAATACACATTTATCCCATACGGTTCCTTGGGAAACTTCCTATCCTTTGATGAGACCTAGGACTAACTTTACAGCACATATAAACTGTACACTGTAAAACCTTAAGTGTGTAACTGGCTTTATACATTTTTTTTTATAACTACATCCATGCCAAAACAGAACATATTTCCAATGTGCAGTCTCTTTCTCCACGTGTCAGTCTGGATCAGTGGTTCTCAACCTGTGGGTCACGACCCCTTTTTGGGCGGTGTCAAATGACCTTTCACTGGGGTTACATAACAGATAGCCTGAACATCACATATTTACATTATGATTCATAACAGTAGAAAAATTACGGTTATGAAGTAGCAATGCAATAATTTTATTGAGGGTTAGGGGGTCAGCACAACATGAGGAACTGTGTTAAAGGATCACAGCCTTAGGAAGGTGGCGAGTCATTGATCTAGATACTGTCAACCTTGCTGCCCAAAGGAAATTGCTAATGCTGTTTGGGTGCCTCATAAGATCTGTTTTGTCTGTTTTAGAACTTTGCGTGTGTGTGTGTGTGTGTGTGTGTGTGTGTGTGTGTGTGTGTGTGTAGAGAGAGAGAGAGAGACTGAGAGAGCTAGAGAGACAGGGACAGAGAGAGACAGAGACAGAGACTTGACCTGATTCACCCTTTCCAATACTTTGTGAGCACCTTCCTTATCATTACGTGTTATTTACAGTTCATCCTTTGCATCACCGTGTGATGAGTGCTCCTTGGCAGAAATCCGGCCCTGTGGGCCTATTCACATTACTCTGGGGGGAACATTTGTGTTGTTTCCAGTTTTTGACTATCACAGATAAAGCTGCTATTTGATGTGTATATCCCTTTGCCTGGTGGACACGGTGGATACATGCTGTGGTAGAGCTCTCCAGAGAGAACCAATAGCATATATATTTCTGCATATGAAATTGGGCCCTGTAACTATGCTGGGAGAAGGTCGGTAAGCTCTGCCCTCAGCAGCTGGCAAGCAGATCCAGGTACCCTGGCTGTGCAGCTCCAGGATGTTCCAAGGCCGGAAGGAGACACTCTTTCAGTTGGGCTC
>CABHPQ010162757.1:2701-27405 GCA_902168405.1 Peromyscus aztecus | reverse complement strand
TGTGTGTGTGTGTGTGTGTGTGTGTGTGTGTGTGTGTGTGTGTGTGTGTAGGATGAGTGGATGGGTCCATGCACCCATGCACATGTATGCAGCAGCTGGAGGAAAGGACTTCAGGTGTTACCTCAGTTGCCCTGCCTTCTTCCCATGAAACAGAGCCTCATGCTAAACAGGAAGATCTCCATTTTGGCTTGGTTGGCTGGCTAGCAAACACTCAGAATCCTCCTGACTCCACCCCACAGCTCTTGGGTTACAGGCATGCATGGCCATACCTGAATTTTCACATGGGTGCTGGGGATTTGAACTCAGATCCTTATACTTGTACTGGAGGTATTGTTACCTATTCTGTTGTCTTCCCGGGTCTTTGTTTTTCTTGAGTGCATTTGTTTTAGTTGGAGAAAGTAATATATTGTTTCTCTTTGGCATATCTCATTTATCAGCCTCAGTAGCTTTGTGCTGTGTGTCCATTATTAAGTCAGATAAGGTTGAACACAGCATTGTGAAACCATGTGGCAGCTGAAATGATGGCTGAGGCAACCACTAAGTGACCGGCAGGTAGATAGTATATATTTCATGAATCTGCCTGACAAAGAGATGATTCATATCCCAGGATGGATGGAGAAGGATGGTGTAAGATGCCATAATGCTACTCAGAATGGTGTGCAAGTTAAAAATCAAGAATTTCTCACTTCTAGAATTTTCCATTTAATAATCTTTCAGTTAGTATTGGCCCTAGAAATTGAAATTAGAAAGTGAAACCATGCATATGGAGACACCACTGTGCCTCTTTTCATGTGAGGACACAGGGATAGCTAACATTCTGGTGTCAAATGTTGCTAGGTTGTTGTAGTATAGACAAGGGGATGCCACCCTTCTTTATTTATTTATTCATTCTGTGGTGCTGGGAATGATGATGTGGAGGTTTGAAAGAAAATGGCCCCCAAAGAGAGTGGCACTATTAGCAGGTGTGGCCTTGTTGGAGTAGCTGTTGCTTTGTTGGAGGAAGTGTGTCACTGTAGGGGGCAGGTTTTGAGGTCTCCTATGCTCAAGCTACACCTAGTGTGGAACACAATTCACTTCCTATTGCCTGAGGATCAAGATGTAGAACTCTCAGTTCCTTCTCCAGTACCATGTCCGCCTGTATTCTACCATGTTTCTCACCATGATTGGACTAAACCTCTGAACTGTAAGCCAGGCCCAGTTAAATGTTTTCCTTTATAAGAATTGCCATGGTTGGTGGGTGGTAGTAGAACATGTCTTTAATCCCAGCACTCAGATGGCAGAGGCAGGCAGATCTCTGTGAGTTTGAGGCTAGCCTGGTCTACAAAGAGAGTTCAGGACAGCCAAGGCTATACAGACCCCATCTCAACAAACAAGCAAACAAAAAAAGATTTGCCATGGTCATGTTTTTTTCTCACAACAATAGAAACCCTAACTACGAGAGATACTCCAGCATCTCATAAGCTGTGCATGATGGTACATGCCTCTAATTTAACAATTGGGGGGTAGAGGCAAGAAGAGCAGAAATTCTGCGTCAGCCTTGGTTATCGTAAAACAAAACAAAACAAAACAAAAAAACTAATAATAAAATAAAATAAGAGGCTCAACCATTAAAGAAGACCAGAAAGGTGGTCCAATGGGTAGGAGAGATACCAGAGCATAATAATCTCAGGGCATTAAAAGAAAAAATACATAACTGCATTTGCTAATGAAGCTCATTATTTATAATGTCCTCTTTCGTATACTACAATGAAAGTTATGGACTGGGTGTTTTGGTCCTTCAAAAGTTCATACATTGAAGTTCTAATCTTTATTATGGTTGTATTTGACATTGGGACCTCTAAGAAAATAATTGCAATTAAATGAGGTACGAAGAGTGGGGGGACCTGAGCAGATAGGGTTAGTGTCTACATAAGAGGAGGACAACATGCCAGCATTTTCTCCCTGAAGAGATGTGGGCGTGTGACACAATAGTGGGTGCCTTCAAGTCAAGGAAAGAGGCAAGCCCAGGGGAGCACTCCCTCTGGTACTTTGATGTTAAGTTGTCAACTTTCCAAATTATGAGAAATAAGTTTCTGTTATTTTACTATGCAGGTAATGTTGACTTAGACAATGAGGATCAAATAAGATGATTTTTTAAAAAACTGCATATATATATGTGTGTGTATATATATGTGTGTATATATATGTGTGTGTGTGTGTGTGTGTGTATCAGTTTTTCAAAACAGAGTTTCTCTGTGTAGCTCTGGATGTCCTAGAACTCTGTAGACCAGGCTGGCCTCGAACTCACAGAGCTCCACCTGCCTCTGCCTCCCTGAGTGCTGGGATTAAAGGCATTGCCACTACCACCCAGCTGCATATAGTTTATTGAACACACGGTATGTAGTTGGTATAGTTACAAGGGCTAACTCCACCTCACAGTAACCATCTAGATAGTGGTATGGTCCTCATTTTCTACAGGAAAAGGGGGTGTAGAATAGTCAAGTTATTTGCCCATGACCAGCCAGCTAGCAAATAGTACAGCCCCTCAAACTCAAAAGTATGTCAGTGGAAGCTTGACTCTGATGTGGATGGGGCAGGAGAAGTGTTTCAAAGACCCAGACAATGCTGCAAGAAGTGAAGGAAAATGAAAACTCCAAAAACAAAACTGGAATGGCCCATTGCCCATTCAAGAATGTTCTAGAATATTACCTGTTATAGTGTTATTCCCCAACTGGAGAAAAGATAAGGGAATAGCCATCTCTTAAAAAAGTCTACTGTGACTGAGCTGTGGTGGCACATGCCTTTAATCCTGGCACTTGGGAGGCAGAGGCAGGTGGGTCTCTGTGAGTTCAAAGCCAGCCTGGTCTACAGAGCAAGTTCCAGGATGTTCAGCATTGTTATGTAGAGAAACCCTGTCTCAAAAAGCCAAAAAAAAAAAAAAAAAAAAAAAAAGACTCTGCCATGAAGAAGGCTGAAGAAGGCATATTGAGAATACTCACTGGTATAAGAAGAAAGAGAAAGGCTTGTAGGGAAAGGCTTGTGCTTGTTAAGAATGGTGGAGGTGGAGAGATCAGGATGTCTGTGGACCAAGAGGATGAGATTCGTATAGAGGAGCAAGGATTCGTTGGAAGCCTATGTTCAAACCTGTTCAGTCCTAGAAGCAAAGATGCCAAAGAGACACTATCTTTTCTTTCTGCAAAATGTATGCTATTTCTTCGTTGCACACCTTTAAAGAAAGCTTCTTCACCGTTTAACAAAAATTAATTTATTCAAGACAAATGGGAGAAAGCATATGTCCATAGCAATGTTTGTTCAAAAATGTTCGTAGCACTCTTTTCCATAAGAGATCAACTGGAAGCAAACCAAGGACCCATCAACAGGATTCTGCATAAACTAGTTGTACATTCACCTGGCGGAGTATTATTTGGCAATAAAAAAAGAATGTGCTACTGATACATATAAAAATCTGGTTGGAGTCCAGAAACATTATGGTAAGCAAAATCAGCCAGACATAACAGAACACACTGTCTAATTCCATTCCCATGATGTTACAGAAGATGGGGGAAAAACACAACCAGGTTATGGTAAAAGAATTCCAGTGTTTGCCTGTGGAGGTGGTGGGGAGGCTTAGCTGGAACGGAACGTGATGGAACCTTCTGGATTGATGGTGTTGTTCTCTATCATAATTATCATCCATGGCTCTTACACAGGTGTATGCAGTTTTCCAAACCCACAGGACTGCTCCCTTGTAACCCAAGTATTTTATTGTGTGGAGCTATACTTTAAAAATTATTATTTGGGCTGGAGCGATAACTCAGCAGTTAAGAGCACTGGATGCTCTTCCATAGGACTGAATGAATGAGATTTGCACAGAGGAGCAAGGACTCACCAGAAGCCTGTCTATGAGCCTAGTCTGTCCTAGAAGCAAGGATACCAAAGAGGCACTATCTTTCCTTCCTGCCAAATGTATGCTATTACTTCTTTTTGATTCCTAGCACCCATGAGGCAGCTCATAACCATCTGTAGCTCCAGTTCCAGGGGATTCAGTATTCTCTTAATGGCCTCTACAGGCACCAGGCACACACGTGATGTACAGACATACATGCAGGCAAAACATCCCTATGCATAAAGTATAATTTTTATAAAAGAAATTTTAAAATGTGTTCTCAGTCCAGCAGGACGACTTAGTGACTAAGAGTGCTTGCTGCCAAGCCTTATGACATGCATTTGGTCCCAGGACCCACGTGGTAGAAGGAGAGAGCCGACTTCTACAGAATGTCCTTTTGACCTCCACATATGCACCTCAACACACGCACACGCACACGCAGAGTGTAATTTAAAAGTTATTCTCTTTGCCCTTCCTTCTCCCTTTGTCTCTTCAATTACTTCTCCCTTGTCTTTTCAATTCAATTGACTATATATTTATAGCCAATATAGGTGTCGTAATTGTAAAAATTATTCTGAACGCCGAGCTTCAGCTGTGAAGGCTGCACCCATTTGGCCGTCTCCCCAGCCTCTGGGCAGGCTCCTTAATACCTTTGGAAGAGGATTGGAATTGGGATCTAGCTGGGGGTTGATGGTCTTCATTCTTCTTGCTCTGCCTTCCTGAAGACCGTCCTAGTGGTCTCCCTGTTGTTGCTGGTGTGAGGCTGTGTGGCTCCCCGTTTGCCTACAGTCATTAGCCTGGCGTGATTCTGGTTGAACAGTGTGCATTTACACATGGGCGTGGGCTGCTGCTCTTTGTGTAAGAGGGTGGCCTCGGGGGCTGGGGAAGCAAAGGAAGGTCATGATGATTCTCTTCCTTCTCCTCTGATGGCCTTACTCCTACAAAGTGGATTGGCTCTCCTCCTCCCTCCCCCACGCAGGTTTAGAAATGTGAAATGCTTCTAGAACGTGTCTGCCGCTTGCCTCCTCACCGTTCTCATTAGCTGAAGAGGACGGTGAGTGCAGGATGGGGCCTGTTCCACACAATTCTCTCAGTCTTGTCACTGGGAAGTTTAGGATATGGAAAGATCACTGAAGGGAGAAAATTGCCCCAGCTCTGGGGTGTTCTGGAAGGTGTAGTTGATTCTTTTAAAAAAAAAAAAAAAAAAACACCTTTTTTTCCTGGCACTTGAACCAGTGTCATTCTGAGTAATTAGTGAAAAACAGCCCAAGGGTGTGTTTCAACATCTAATAAGCAGATTAGTCTCAATACGAAGAATCTTAAGGATCTGAAATCAAGCATAGAACTTAAGCCCATTGCAAAATATCAAACAATGAGACCCAAGCCTGTTGTTTCCCTCTTTGGTGTTCTGCAAGGACTGCTTCTCATAGTCCTGGGAGTGTGGCTGGTCAGGATGGACAGGACTGATGTCATATTCCACAGCAGGTTCATTCTACAGCTGTGGGGACCCAGGAGGGTTACATGGTCTAGCCAGGTTAAAGAGCCGGGGTATGGGCCTGTAGTCTCAGCACCACAAGATGGGAGGTAAAGACAGGAGAATCCCTGAAGGCTTGAAGCCCAGCTAGCCTGGCCTGCTCTGCAAAGTCTTAGGCCATGGAGAGATCCTGTCTCAAACGAAAGGTGGAAAGTGTCTGAGGACTGACACCCAAGGTTGTCCTCTAACTTCCACGTACTTGCCACACCCATAGTTCTGCACGCATGTGCACACGCACACACTTGAGATGCACATTGCGTAAGCACAGCCTCCTGGACTGAGAGTAGTCCTGTGCCTCAGGGGCCAACAAGGAATCTCTCCCCTCCTGCAACCAAGCTATGACTGATTAATTTTCTTTAAAAACAAACAAATGTGTTGGTACATGAAGGACTGTCAAGACTTTTCCAGGAAATCCTGGGGCTCTCCTTTAATCTCTGTAGCACTCTCTTCTCACTCTCCCAGAGGCCACCGGCTTGCAGGGTGGGAGAGGGTGCCCAGAAGGAGCAGTTGAACATTTTCTCACACCTTACGTGGATGCTGAGAAATGCCTATCTGGCCAGCATTAAGGGGATTTTGGAGTGAGAAGGCTTACAATTAGAAGTTGACCAACAGATGGGCAGTGTGTGTTTAAATTGGAAGCTCAGCTCTCCCTTTACATACTTATCAAAAACATTCTCTCCCACTGACATAATCCATCCCCCAAAGCTGTTAAATAGCGCCCATCCCTGTCTCCATTTCTCAGAAATTGCAGAGAACATTCCATGATTCAGTGGGACTTGCTTCCAAAGGATTAAAGGGAAAATCCCATGTATATCTATAGTCCAAGGCAGAAGAGTGAGAATGTTCCTGCCCCCACCTGGATGAAGCTGGCCTCCCTGCATGCTTATCTTATCTTTACAGTTTGCCCTGAAGTGGTTATTTATAGCCTGGCTACCTTTTGCAGCCCTGTTGAACTGAAGGCCCAGGTTTTCCCACTCAGATCTTTTAAAGCAGCCAACTTTTCATTCTGGATTCTCCTTTTGCAAGGCTGTAAATATTTCTCCTTTCTTCAACTGATTGTTGGGGTGCGGAACATGCTGTGTGTTTAGCACGTGGGCTGTTCTCTTTAGCATATAGTGCACTCCTCATAGGTGCCAGCTTTGACTGACCATGACTGATGAGCTAGGCTCAAAGGAGTGTCAGGTATTGATTAGTGATGTCTTGCTGGACAGAGTGGGGTGGAGGGAGGGGGATAGTAGCACACCTGTTGCATCAGCTCTGAAGCTTTTCAAGTCATGCTTACAAAGCTAAGCATCTTGACCTCACTAATGCTTGAAAATTTGGGATGAACCTGATTTATTGAACAGGGGTGAGATTCTTTTTATTTATTTATTTTTTTATTTTGGGGAAACAAGGTCTTGTGTATCCCAAGCTGGCCTTGCACTCTTTATGTAGCAGAGGTTAACCTTGAACTTCTGATTTTCCTGCTTCTACCTCCAGTAGTGCAGGAATTGCAGGTATGCATCAGCACACCCAGTTTGTGCAGTTCTGGGGATGGAAGCCAGAGTTTAATGTATGATAAGCAAGCACATGCTAAGTAATTAGCTACATCCTCAGCCGCAGGGGTGTGGTTCTTAGATGTTCATAATGTTAGCCAGGTAGTGCCTTAGGTATCACTGCAAACATTTATAGTAAGCTTCTGATTTTTAAAATTCAGTGATGGTGGAAAGGTAGTGTAAATGACTATGAACACACACCATTATACATTGTCTAACATGGGCTCACATTTTAAATGGAAGTAAAAGCCCAACCATATGTATCTCACAGTAAGAAGACTTAGAAAGACTGATGGTCAGAGGCCTCCTTTCTTAGTGCAGTTTGTGTGTGTGTGTGTGTGTGTGTGTGTGTGTACACGCACGCACATGTGAACGCCCGCTCATTTAGGGGAGCATGCGGATGCATGTTCATGTATGTATGTGGGGGTCCAAGTCAAACTGAGATGCTATTCCTCAGGCATCATCCATCTTGTTTGTTGAGACAGGATCTCTCGTTGACCTGGAGCTCACAGAATAGTCTAGGCTGGCTATAAACCTAGGTCTTGGAGCTCAGGGATCTGCCTGTCTCTGCCTCCCCAGCACCAGGATTACAAGTGTGCCATGCCTGACTCTTTTTTACATGGTTCTAGGAATCAATCTGAGGTCTTCATGCTTATGTGACAAGCACTGTACCCACTGAACCATCTCCCTAGTCCCTCTTAGCAAAATATTTTAGCTTTGGAAATTTACGATGGGGATAGTGGACCTAAAGGAATGAAATCAAGGTAGCTGAGAACACCACACCATCTCTGACATACATCTTTTCATTCTGCTTATGGCTATACTTCCTGTCTGCATCTGTGGTTGTATCCACTGTAGCAAAATAAAATGAGCCAGCAGCCATGATTTGCGTGTGCACTGTTCTGCTTCCAACGTGGCCTGGAGAACATTGTCATCAGATTCTGAAGTCACATGAATCATCATCCCCTCCTAGCTGCAACCTGGGCTTCACCCGCGAGTAACTATTGGAGGTCCCTTTAGCCCAAGTGCTTTGTAGCAGAATACAGGCAGGGATATATATTCATTCCTCTGATGTTGATTGTGACAGATGTTACCTAGAACATTACCCAGAACTACAATTCACAGACATTTTTTGTTGAATCCAAGAGGCATTTCTAGATTTTCACTCTTCCTTTCCATTCTGTGATGGCCACTGTTTGAGCTAGGTCACTCTTGGCCGCTGACAGTGTCCTCTGATCTCAAATGACCTCTCTGAAGTAGGCTTATTTTTCTGGACCTTTGGATGCAAAGTCTAAGATGGCACTGAGGCTGTAGTCCCCCTCCATGCAAAGCAGATTCAGTTGTCTCAGCTCCGCTGCATTCTATTGCACCTGTCAGTGGGTAGTGTCTAGTTCTCAGTGTGTCGTCTTTCATTTTCATGTCTAGCATGGCAGACAAATGCCATCACCACCACCATCACCGCTGCTGCCGCATCGGTCACCATTTCACATTAACTTTGTGAACAGATATGCTTAGTCGTGTTTAAATGGTTCAGAATAAAATAAGGAAGGGCAGGGGGTGTAGTTCAGGTGCTGGAGTCCTTGCCCACCATGCACAAGCCCTGGGCTTTGGTCTAAACTAAACATGGTGGCACACGCCTTTAACCCCAAGACTCAACAAGGGGGGGCAGGAGCGCCTGAAAGGATCTCGTCCCCGTCCAATAAGGAACATAGGTCCATCCCAAGTTTTCAAGCTATTAGTGGGATCATTTGCTAATTATGGCATAAGCAAAATTTGAAATTCAAGGTCAAGTTCCAGGTCAGCTCAGGATACATGAGACCCTGTCTCAAAAAAAAAAAAAAAAAAAAAAAAAAAAGGGCTGGAGAGATGGCTCAGCAGTTAAGAGCACTGGCTGCTCTTCCAGAGGACCCAGGTTCAATTCCCAGCACCCACATGGCAGCTAACAACTGTCTATAACTCACGTTCCCTGGGATCTTCACACCAATGCACATTAAATAAAGTTAAAAAAAAGTTTAAAAAAATAAAAATAAAAACAAAAACAAAAAACAAGTTCTTAGGAGTACCCAAATAAAATGCATACTATTTAGCATCGAAGACAACAAGAAATGGATCCCAAAAGGCGCCCTCCGAATTCTAGTGTTGAACTCTAGTGTTAAAAAAGTGTTCATGCTTCATCATTGACTAACAGCTTGGAAGTCGGCAGAACTTATAACTGCTACTAAGAAATTAAGGAAAAGTTTGGAGCCCCAAAGCCCCACTCTGCATGTGGTTGGTCTGTGTCCCTGACATCCTTCTGGCTTGCTCTTTCTTTGTGAGGCCAGGCTGAGGAGAATGAGGCCCCTTATGCAGTAGGAGTTGACCTTGGGAAGGACTCAAGTCGAAGATTGGAGGAGTGGAGAGACCCAGGGAATGGTGGGGAAGAAAACTCCAGGGAGGCTCCACTTGTCACAATGGAACAGCAACAGGAAGCTGGCAGAGCCACCCAGGATCTCCCATGGTGATTCATGAGTTCGGTTCCCACGCTTACATCAGTCAGCTCACAGTCACCTGTAACTAGGCTCCTGGGGATCTTATTCTGATCTCCACAGGCACCTATGCTCATGTGCACATACCTACACACAGACATGCACCACATATACATAATTAAAAATAATTTTTTTAAAAATAGGTTAGATTTACACAAGACAGTGGAACTTTGGGTTTGGGGCAAGTTGTTGGTACATTTGTAACCACTGGAAACTGCTCGCTCGGTTCATGAGACCTGCCCATCATTTATTTAAAAAGGGAGAAGACAGAGGAGGGAGCTCTTACATTCCAGCCATCCAAGTAACCTCTCAGTGCCCAACAGGTTAGAGGGGGAAGCAGATGAGATGTATACAGCCCAAATTCCATTCACTAAGGTTATGTAACAGCTCATCATGTAATAGCTTTGGCCTTCGTCCAGGGAGTGTGTAGGTATAGGGCCTTGCACGCTTAATAGACCTCCATCAATCAATCATGGCGCCATGTCCAACACCCAGTTGCTATTTGTTTAAGTCGGCTTTGCTGATTGTATAAATAGCTTTAGCAACCTGCTCTCCCACCCTTGGTGATAAATGGCACCTTTTAAACATCCTCCAACAGCATGTGATCCGTGGCTGTTCTCATGGCGTCTCCAAGGCAGCGAGTATGAGGCATCTCACCCACTTCAGCTCGCCGAGAGCCTCTGCCCTTCTCAGTCAGCCAGTGTCCTGCCATGTGGAACCTGGCAAGGGCCATGCCGGGGGCTGCCAAGTGAAACTGTGACTCAGGACTGGACAAGTGAATTGGAGTTCACGTAGAAGGCGAAGGTTCACTTTACCCCCCCTGAGAAGACAAAACACTGCCTGGTTGTTTCTTAAAGCCATCCTTTGTTCTGAACAAAGGCCAGGGCCTCTTGTGTTCCAACCGTACCTGGTTTACACACTGCTGGGAACAGAATCCAGGGTGTCTTGCATACTAGGCAAGCAGGGCAGCAGGAAGAGCAGCCGATGGAAGACCGCATCCCTAGGCACATTCCCCAGCCTCCTGGGGCCACCGTTTCTTATGTCGAAAATTAAGAAATGGCTCACTCGCATTGTGAAGTTCCAGTGAGGTGCTGTATCTAAAGATGAGTGTGAATGTTGCCGGCCTTTCACAGTGCTGGAACGCCTGCAGAGTGTCCAGGCCGAGACGACAGACGACAAAGCAGTGTGCGGTAGTGTTCCTGTCTGAGTTGTCAGCATTTCGGAGGCGGAAGTAGAAAACCGAGGCGTTCAAGGCCAGCCTGGGCTACATGAGAACCTGTCTAGAAAAGAAGGAGGAGGAGGAGGAGGAAAAGGAAAGTGTAAAATAAAATGTGCAGATTGTGTTAGGGAACATCAGTGAGTATTCTCTGGCTGGAGCAAGGGTGTGTGAATGAGAGAAATGCCAGGTACGATTGACCTGGATCCCTGGGAACAGGCTGCAGAGGGTCTTAAATAGGAGGCTGAGGAAACTGGACTTACTTTCCGGGCAGTGAGGGGGCGGGAGTAGCAGGATCACAGCTGAGCCTCAGGGAAATGCTACAAAACCTTGGGGACTGAAAGGGGCAGAGATAAGCAGCACAAGTCAGAAATTTGGCAGTAATGTTTAAGGGTTCTGGAATATATAAACTATGTGTTTCAGAATGATCATGTGATTTTGTTTCTCATCAGCACCTAAGTCAGTGGTTCTCAACCTGTGGTTCACCTAAGACCACTGGAAAACACAGATATTTACATTATGATTCATAACAGTAACAAAATTACAGTTATGAAGTAGCAACGGAAATAATTTTATGGTTGGGGGGTCACCACGACATGAGGAACTATTTCAAAGGGTTGCAGCATTAGGAAGGTTGAGAACCACTGGCCTGGATTCTTCTCTTTCCTTTCCTCTTTCTTTGTTGCTCTTTTCCTCCTGCCCTCCCTTTTTTTGTTCCTTTATTTATATATATATATATATATATATATTTATTGCTTTTTCTGGTGTTTTGAGACAGGGTCTCATGTACCCTAGGCTGGCCTCAAACTTACTATGCAACCAAGGATAGGCTTGAGCTGATTCTTCTGCCTCCTTGGCCTAAGTGCTAAGATTTCAGACACTGTGTGTGACTCTGTTCTTTTTCTTCATCCTGACCTTTGTCCTCCCTCCCTCTCTCCCTCCTTCCGCCTCCCTCCCTCTTTGTGTGCCTTTCAAGGTTCATGGTGGATTCTTTTTTTTTTTTTTTTTTTTTTTTTTTGGAGTGAGTCCCAGGAAGGTGCTTGGTACTTCAGCTTGGGTGAGTCCAGTGCATCGGCTGTAACTAGTTCTGGTGCTGAAGACAGTGCAAACCTCTAAGCTTAGCTTTCAATCAACCCAGACATACAAAGTTCAGACTTGTGGCCCAGGTGGCCAGCATGGCCTGTAATCAAATTCGATCAACTCAGTTGACTTCTAAAGCTCACCCACCCCCTTTTTTTTCTTCTTCTATCCGTCCATGCATATGTGTGTGGAGACCAGGGGTTGGTGTTGGATGGCATCTTCAGCTGCTTCACTTTATTTTTGAAGTAAGATCTCTTGAACCCAGAACTCACCACTTCGGGTAGACTGGCTGTCCTGCAAGTCCCAGGGGTCTTCCTGTGTTCCGGGATCACAGGCATCTGGCGCCCTGCCTGGCTTTCACATGGGTGATCTCACTCAGGTCCACATGAAGGAGCACCAAGCGTTTCACTGATTGACCCGCCTCCCCAAGCCCAACGTCTGTACTTCTTGCCTTAGTAAGAACAATGGAATGCCTATGGGTTTCACAGATAGGCCCCTGCTCAAGAAAACTTAAGAGTGTTTAGCGCCTGTGTGTGCACTTGCACGTCCCTTCCAGGTTTGCGTTTCCCCCAGGGGTCTGTAGCTGTGGTTTGACTGAGCTGGGAATTCAGTGTCTCCTTCACAGAAGAGCCCTAGGCAGAGGGCAGCACAGGTTTGTTGCTGTCTGCTCAGGGGTGCATTTACAACACTGCTTGTTAACAAACTAAAAATCATTTTGTGTTGTAAAAAAAATGGCAGTTAAATGAGCGACTTCTTTTAGTCAGCGAAATTCCTAAGTACGGTTAACATTTCGGCATAAGGCTAGAGACAGGAAACCGTACGACTCTCCATGGAAATGTGATTCAAGAGAAAGCTGGGAGCCTCTATAAACATTTTTGTATTTGTGAATCCGGGAATTTGAGAAGGGTCCGGATGTGTGCCTCAGGAATGTCAGGAGTCCGCTGTAAATCCAAATTTCCAAAACAGATAAATTATTGAATGACTATGCAGATTGCAAAGCAATTCTTCATTTTATTAAATATTTACTGTGTGTCCACCCTAGCGAAGTCCTTGAGTAAACATGGTTTGAGTCTGATTTATAGAAAGTCAGCATATATGGGGCTCTGTGACAGTTTGTTGAGTGGAATCGCCTTTCCAGAGCATTAGAAAAATTTGAGATTAATCGCATGCCATTTCAAAAATATTTTCGCATATATGAGTGGGGCTCGTTCAGTAGTTACAGATTGGTTTATTACTGCCAGGAATTTGGTATTATAAGTGATCATTCTAAAGCTGTTTGATAACAAAGGTTCTAGTTATGGCTCCATCACGGCTATATGTGCCATCCTTTATCATGGAGCCATGTGAAATAATCATTAATGTACCCACTGTTGAGTCTGTCTGCTTCAGGACAGAGGCCTTAGCATTCCTATCGGTAAAATTAGGGTAGGTGAAATTTCCCTCTGTTGCAAGAATTTTTGCCCTGGGAGGCATCTAGGCAGCATCTACCTTCCTCTTTGGTCCCAATGACAAACCAAAGTTCAGTTCCACCAAAGTTCCCCCCTGGGCAACCTAGAACTTTATTGGTCTTACTTCCAGAGCGTGGATGCTACGGCAGGAGTTTGGGTGACCCCAAAGGAGCCACTCCGGAAGAAAGTCTTTCCCTGGCATGAGTGATGGCTTCCCCATGGCTATGCAGATGGAGCCCTTCTCCATTACTCCCTGCACACCTGTACGCTCTAGCTCCTTCTGAAGACCCTAAGGCCAGTTAAGGCAGACTTGCATGTGAGTGGCTGGGAGAAGTGGCTGGACACTCCCATGAGGGAACATCATCTGTCAGCAAGTCCAGCCATGGTGAGTTTTTGCAAGCAGGCACAGCTGAGCTCTTCAAGATGGTGGCTGTGGAACACGCTCTCAGGTTTTGGAGATTAAATGAAATTCCTGCACCTGGTACCTGCTCTATAAATGTTAGCTATTGCAGTATTATTGATAATATTGGTATTTGCTCCTCACAAAGATGAGTTAAGCTGGGTAATAGTTGTTTCCAGAGGATATGCCTGAAACTCAGATTTGGTTTGTTCTTGATGTCCCAAAATTCCTTTCCTATACTTTTATCATCACCATCATCATCATAGTCTTTGATTGAGTAGTTCATTTCCTGTATTTTATTTTCAAGTACCAATATTCCACTATTTTATCCATTGTACTGGTAAGATTTTGCCCTGAGTTTTCTAATTGGGAAATTGATTCCATCTCCACTTCTGCCTGTGTTTTCTACAGTATTTCTTTTTGTTGAATTCAGTTCTTAAGTCCTGAACTGTGTTTACAATTTTATTTGGCGGTTTGCATTTTCTGGGACTTAATCAGGAACTTATTCCTGTCATCTTTCAACTGTTCAGGTGTTTGTGTGTGCCCTCCTTAAACTCCTTGAATTCTTTGATCATGTTCAAGAATTGTTCTTTTAAATTCTGTGTCCAGGGTTCTCCTTGATACTTCTCACTGGAGAGTATTTCTATAAAGCTAGTGGTCTTGGGGAGAACATACTGTCTTGGTGTTTCTGATATTTGTGTTCTTGTCATGGGAGCTGGCATGTGGATTCTGTTGATTGGGGTGTGTCTGGTGGGATTCTAGCTTGTTTATATGGAATGGAAGTGTGCTTTTGTTTTTCCTGTTCTCCAAACTTGGTTAATTTGAGATCAGGGAGGAGGAGATTATAGGTTTGTCCCTCAGAGATTCTCATTGTTGATTTTTGATTGGTGAGACCAGCGTGATTTGAATTTAGTGCGGGTTGACAAGGGGTACTTCAGTTTCTGTTGAAGTCTAGGATTGGAATGATGATGGAGCTAAGGAACTGGGCAGACTCCCTGAGAAATCATCTGAATATGACTCCGGGGTGGGCCGGGACATGGAAGGGCAGCCCAGGGTGAGGGACATGGTACTGGGATGTGACTAGAGATTGCATGGCTGTGACTCCTAGCTGGGCCTGGGCATGGAGAGCAAATCCTTCCTCTCTAAGTTACTTCTTGGCAAGTATTTTCTCACAGCAATGACAAAAGCATCTTGTTCGACATCTAAGCTCCAAGCTTCACTTGGCGTGACGTGCACACAGGCCCACAGTGAGCACTCACTTGCTTTCTCACTGGTTGACTTCATGTGTTTCTTACTCCTAGCAGGCACCTCACCAGGAACTGGCTTATGGGTTGACACTGCCAGGATTCCTACCTGTCCTTCAGTCTATTTATTTAAATCTCTTACAGTTTCCAGAGCCTGGCAAAAAACTGAACAGATCTATGAAGGATTCTTCCTCTTCCTTTTACTCACCGATTTCTTCCTTTCTCAACTTGTATGTGCTATGTGTGTGTGTGTGTGTGTGTGTGTGTGTGTGTGTGTGTGTGTGTGTACAGAGACCAGAGGAGGACAACAAATGTCCTGCTCTATCATGTTCTACTTACTCCCTTGAAGCAGGGTTTCTCACTGGACTTAGCGCTTGGCTTGACTAGCAGTCAACAAGTCCCAGTGATCCCCCTGTTTCTGCTGCTCATGACACTGAGATCACAGACTTGTACACAGCCACATCCAGCTTTTTACATGGAGGCTGGAGATTGAACTCATGTCCTTACACTTCTGTAGCATGGGCTCTCACCCACAGAGCCGTCTCCTCAGTGCCAATATTTCCATTTGAAAATGTACTTGAGTTAAAGACATATTCATAAGTACTCACTGCCTGCAAAATACAAGAGAGAAAAATAAACTGTTTTACAATAGAAAGTAAAAGCAAAGGACTGGGGATGTGGCTCAGTTAGTGGGATGCCTGCCTAGCATGCTTGGAGCCCTGGGACCTTGTAAAACTGATGTGTGGTGGCTTATGCTTCGAATCCCAGCACTTGAGAGGTGGAGGCAGGAGGATCAGAAGTTCAAGGTCATCCTTGTCTGCACAGAAAGTCTGAGGCCAACCTGGGCTACATGAGACACTATCTCAAAAAAGAAAGCACAAAAAGAAAAGAAAAAGAAAAAAAGGGGGGGGGAGGAAAAAAAAGAAGGAAGGAAAAGTAGAGTGTGCACAAACCTGGGATGGCTGAATGTATATTTACGGAAGGCAAGAGAAGGAAGTTCATCATTTTACGGAACACTGGATTAATATTTAATATTTAGGAAACTGTACTAGCATCCAAGAAAAATCGAGTATAATCTGCTTATTATCCCACAGTGTTTTTATAAAACCCTCCAGATCTAGACTATCCCCCGTAGCTCTATCTGTAATAAGCATTATGGGATAATATGAATGTTCTTACATTCTTCTCTGATATGCATGAGGACATTTTTAAATTTAGATGTTTTATATCCAAAGCAGTTCCAGACACTATCAAAAAAATTTCTGATTTCCTGTGGTAAGAGAAATAGTGTATTCTTAGAAAAAGCCCTCAGGTAGAGAGCTTAACATGAGATTAAAAAAACCTTTCAAAGTAGCCTTTCATGAGACAAACATAACTTACTGGAAAATGATCTTGCACATTTTTGAAACAAAAATGAACCCTGCTACCTAGGAGTGGATGACCAGCCACCCTGGGGTGAATGTCAGGAGGGTGACCATACACATCGCGAGTGCTTTGTGCTGGAGTTGGGGCAGCTCTTCTTGATGATAGAAGGTGCCAGAGGCTAAGTTTGGGGGGAAAACGAAAGCCCCTGTGTTTTAAGAAAAGAATGATTTCTATGGTGGAGGCCAAACATACTCCCTAAAATCTGGGGAAAACCGTTTCCTGAAGAAATGGACTCCTTTTTTTCATATTTGGGTAAATTTATACAAAATGTTTAACATGCTCTGTAGCTCCAGGTGTGTCCAGCCTATGGGCCTCAGTGTCCTGTGGCCAAGGAGAGCTATGAATGTGACCCACGGCAAAATCGTAAGCTTACTTAAAAAATGGGGGATTTAAAAAAAACAACAACAAAAAAAAAACTTTATTTGGAAATACAGTTGCAAGTTTCTTAAATGTAAATGTGAACTTGATAGGCGACTACGCACCTGATAGGTGATGACTGTCAACAGTAAACAATGCTAAGAGAAAAGACAGACTCAGCCTGCCCCTTTGACCTCTTTGAAGGGAAGCATTCTGACAGCCAGAAGGGAATCTCAGTGTGGAATTCAGATCTGTTTCATTTGGTAAATGTGAGTACCTGTTGTCCTGGGAGTCTACGAAGTAGAGGCAACTGAAAACCATCGTAGACAGGCTCTTCCTTGTACACAGGGGATACCATGATGCTTGGAGGTGTCCGATGGCCCGCTGAGGTCTAAATGAAGGTGGGGGTAGGTAGTCTAAACCGGAATTCCTCACTGTCCCACTTCCTGCCAGTCAGAAGCCAAGGAGCAAGGGCTCCCTCAGGCACAGAACAGGGTCAGTGAGGGCAGAGAGTGGATCTGAGGGTACACACAGAAGGATGAGCACAGTAAGTGCATCTAGGTGGAGAAGATCCCCTAGGGATGCAGGGAGTCATGTCTTCAGTGTGTTTCTCTGTCTTAGGAATCACAGTAGCATCACGGATAATGCTTGTACGCACTCATGTAGGATAATACTTGTATGCACAGGTGGGGCTTCTTTAAGCTGATCACTCTGTGCTCTTTCTGCTGTGTGTGTGTGTGTGTGTGTGTGTGTGTGTGTGTGTGTGTGTGTGTGTGTGTGTGTGAATGATACCTTGGGTGCTATCTACCTAGGGTTTTGAGACAGTTTCATTGGCCCATGCTCACCGATTAGGCTAGCTGGTTAGCTAGCCCCAGCACTCTGCCTGTCTCTACCTCCCCAGTGCTGGAATTATAAGCACACCCCACTGCTCCTGGTTTTCAGGTCCTCATGCTCATCCTGGAAGCACTTTACAGCCTGAGTAGGGAATGAACTCAGGTCCTCACGCTCACACTGAAAGCACTTTACAGCCTGAGCTAATTCCCCAGTCCCCCATGGCTGCTTTTTTGACAATAAAAGCAACTTTTCCTCTCAGGAAAATACCTAAATGTTGTCAGAAGTTTGGACTAGAGATTTAACTTTGAGCTGGACACCGAGACATTTCTCGGGTGCTACCTTGCAGCCTCTTTGCTGCATTCAAGACAGTGATTCAGTCACGGCAAGTGTCCTCTATGGACAAAACCCTGTCATAGTCACTGACTATGAAAATGGTCACCCTGAGGCTTCTCTGTTGACTTGGAGGGAGAGACTCCAAGCATCTCTTGGGCACTCACAAGTGTGCACCCTGGTTAGAGGTGGGAAAGGCTGCATCTCTTGATTGTAGACATAAGAATTAATTCAGTTATTTTCCCTTCTTCCCCCTGGGTCGTCCCGAGACACAGCAGTTCCTGCAACTTCTAGAAATAATGGAGATGTGGAGCATGGTTATCTCAAACTAATGAGCTAGAGATGGAGACAGCAGCTTAGGAATCCACCCCTTCCCATGTTCCCTCCCTCTTTCCCTACCTCACTACCTACCCCAGCAAAGTAATAGCTTTGTTTCATGGAACTCATGTCAAAATAGATACCAAGGCATGCCTTTGTGGGTTCTCCTTTGAGCTCCAAGATTCAAAAGGATCAGTTGGGCAATTGCCAAATGAGCATAGACCAATCAGAATATAGTCATTTTAGGTACCTGGGTCCCTATTTGACAGGGAAAACAGATAAATGATAATATGCTTAAGGATGAAGCACTGACGTGTGTAGTCCCCTAATGGCCTGGTCTAGCCTCACTAGATGCCCTCTCTGCTCCAGGTTTGACTCATCCATTTCTTTACCCCATTTCTTTTCCTATCTTCTGCCTGGAAGAGTGGCTAGGTTTGTTTTTCTATGTTTTCAAGCTGGATGACCCATCTTCACTGAAGAATCCAGAACAAGAAAGCAAACAGGGGGATGCCTCCTCACCCAGATTCTCACCCGACCTAAAATGATATAGTAGTACTTTCTTTTTCTTGATAGTTGATATATGGAGGAGAGTAATGGAAGGTCTGCGTTGGATTGCTGTACCTTAGTACATTGTGGTGTACTGGTGATAGCTGGTAATAGTCCCAAGGCTGCAATATTAGCCTGCTTCTAGGGTGGTGTGTCTTCTGTTCCTAGCTAAGTAGCTCCTCATGAGGTACCTTGTACCCTTTACCTCAGTGGTTCTCACCCTTCCTAATGTTGTGACCCATCAACACAGGTCCTCATGTTGTGGTGACCCCAACCATAAAATTATTTTTGTTGCTACTTCACAATTGTAATTTTGCTACTGTTGTGAATTGTAATGTAAATATCTGTGTTTTCCGATGGTCTTAGGAGACCCCTGTGAAAGGGTCATTCAACTTCAAGGGGTTGTGACCCACAGGTTGAGAAGCCATTGCTTTAAATATATTTACCTCTTAAACAGCTAGAGTGAGCTCTGCATTTGCAGCTGAGCAATAAAGTATCTTGTGAGTCCCCAAGAACTGCTGTCATTGGAAACATCCCCAGCTTTTCATGTGTGTGCCATTGGAATCCTGCCTCTCATTTGTTCTCCTGAGGTCTCGTTGGAACCTCCACAGTAATCCATGGATGGCTTGCCTTAAAAAAAAATTTTTTTTAAAGCTAATGAGCCAAGGGGATGGATGTCTCAGCCAGTAAGGCACCACTTGCTTTGTAAGCATGAGGAGCTAAGTTCGACCTCCAGCAGCCATGTGAAAGTGATGGGGGGAGGGGGGATGGTGAGCACTTATTTCTGCACTAGGGAGGCAGAGGGAAGAGGGTCCTTGGGGCTCTGGTGGACAAGCAGCCTAGTCTAATTGATGAGTTTCAAGCTGGTAATCGACCCTGTCTCAAGGGATGTGGATGGCATTTCTGAAAACGACACCCAAGGTTGTCCTCTGGCCTCCACATATATGTGCACACACGTGAATGGACACACATATGTGCACACATTTATTAAAGATAGTCTTGTTTATAGTGATATCCGGCTGTTACTAAAGTCCTTTTGCTGCCAAGAGGAAGTAAAACACGTTGTCATGAGGTTTATTTCCAACTTTGATTCCTAGAAAGGGCAGAGATACACCATTCACTACTGCTTAATTTCAAACATTATATAAATGTCTAGTTTAATGATGCTGTATAAACTACTTGCCTTTATATCTTGCTTGTGACTCATAAAACACTCCATGCCATACAGAGTCCCTGGTTGCAGATAAATAACCTTGCAGAAGGTGGCCAGTCAGATTGTTGCCACTGCCGACTCCACCCACACTCCTAACATGGATAGTTATACCATCGATGATCTGTCTTGAGAGTCTGCTTTCCTTTCTTAAATTTTATTTACAAACGCACGCACGATATTTAAAAAAAAATGTGAAAAAGCTTCCAAAAAGAGAAATACTGCTTCCAAAAAGCAGAATTCCTCTCCAGTTCTGTACTGTCTCCTAGAAACCACTGTTTTCTACCCTCTGGGCTTTTTCTTCTGTCGTTTGCCTTGTTGTTTCTAGACAGTGTGAATTTCCCATTTGAATAGTCCTGCTTGGTTTCTTAGAGTGTAACGGTGACTTTAGTACTCTCATATATAACCCCTGCCCCCCCCATCCCAGCCTCCCTACCCTTTCCTTACCCTCCCCGTATCATTATAACTGAACTTTATTTTTTTTCCATTTCATTTTATCCGTACAGGTGTTTTTACTGCATGCATGTCTGTGCACCATGTGCATGCAGTTCCTGCAGAGACCAGAAGAGGGCATTGGATTCCCTGGGGATGGAGTTACAGGTGGTTATGAGCTGCCTTGTGGGTGCTGAGAATCAAACTCCAGGCCTGTGGAAGAGCAGCTAGTGCGCTTAACCCCTGAGCCATCTCTCCAGCCTCAATGTAGCTAAACTTTTAAAGAGTTGTTGTTTGCATTGTTATGTTTGAAAATTCGATTTACTACAGCTTTTGTAGGTTATCATATTGGTTTCTTAATAATTAAAAAAAAAAATGTTTTGATCAGGGTTCTCCAGAGAAATAGGACCAGTAGTGCGTGTATATGGGTAAAGAGATCTATTAGCAGGGATCAGCTCACATGATTATGGAGACTGAGAAATCCCTGGATCTGTAGGGGAAGCTGGAGAGCAGGAGAGCTAACGGTGTCCTTCATACACATGCAAGAGAACCAGTGATGGCAGTCTGAAAGCCTGGAGGCTGGAGACCAGGAAGAGCTGATGTCTCAGCTGGAATCTGAAGGCAGGAGGAGACCACACACCAACACAGCTGTCAGCAGGAGGCCTTTGTGTCTCACTCAAGCAGGGGTTAGTGTTCTGTCCTATTCCAGCCTTTAGCTGAATGGAGGAGGCCTGCCAGCTCAGGGTTAGGGCGATGCAATCGGCTTTATTCGGCATACCCATTCTTATCTTAATGTTCCAGAAACAGCCTCAAAGACAAACCCAGAATGATAGACCACATATCTGAGTACCCTGTGACCCAGTCACATTGGCACAGAAATATTAAACGTGGCAATGTGATGTGGGATGTCTTTCTGTACGCTGTGAATATGTGTTGCCCCCATTGGTTAATGAATAAGCTGCTTTGACCTATTGCAAGGCAGGATAAGAGCCAGGAGGGAAATCCAAGCAGAGAGACAGGGAGAAGAAGGGCGGAGTAGGTGCAGACGCCATCCAGCCTCCCAAGGAGGCAATTTGCCCCATACCTGTAATGCTACAGCCACATGGTAATACTTAGATTGATAGAAATGGGTTAATTTAAGTTGTAAGAGCTAGTTAGTAATAAGCCTGAGCAATAGGCCAATGGTTTGTAATTAATATCAAGCCTCTGAATTTTATAAGCGGCTACAGGACTGGGCAGGACGCAGAAAAGCCTCTTGCTACAGTTTTGTATTTTTTTTCCAAGTGCCTCACTCACACTTTGTTCCTTCTTTCTGTGTATGTGTTCATATCTGTGTTCATGTGTATGTGTACACATGTGTATGCATGAATGCATGTGTGCTAGTGTATGGTTGAGCATGGAGTCCAGAGGACAGCCTTGTGTTTCTCAGCCACTGTACGTGGTGTTTTGTTTTGTTTTGTGTTTTTGTTTTTGTTTGTTTTTGTGGTTTTTTTTGTTTGTTTGTTTTTGTTTTTCGAGACAGGGTTTCTTTGTATAACAGCCCTGTCTCTCCTGGATCTTGTGTTGTAGACCAGGCTGGCCTCGAACTAATTGAGATCCACCTGCCTCTGCCTCCTGAGTGCTGGGATTAAAGGTGTGTGCCACCACTGGTTGTTGGTGGGGGGGGGGGGGTGGAGTCTCACTGGCCTGGAACTCACTGAGTAGGGTAAGCTGGCTGGCTCAGGAGCTCCAAAAATTGGCCTGTCTCCATCTTCCAGGGTTGGAATTACAGGCTTGCACCATCATGAAAAGCTTTTTAAGTGAGTACAGGGGACTCCAAACTCAGGCCCCCATGCTTGAGCAGCCAGCAATTTACCCATTGAGCTATCTTCCTAGTCCTTGATTTTCCTGTTAGCTTTGATTTCATGTCACGGACTCTCCCCGAAACGTCTGTCATCCTTTGGTGATTATCTGCATTAGACGGCAAGGCAGTAGAAGCCAAATGGAAAGTTCTGCGTGCCTGGGTGGGGTCCTTGGCCGGTGAGCTTCTCTTGTGGAGAACAGATTTTGAACTGTGCCGATTTGTTGGAACTACACACACAGACACGTGTCCGTAGGTGGATGCCTTTCTTGTGAGGCTGTTCACTTTCTCCAGAGGAGTAATCTCCTGCCTGGAGAGGTGGACATAGGGCTGGCTTTCCAAGTGCACCTCACCAGCCTGTGCCAGCCTCCGGCTCTGCAGCCCCTCTTCTCTTTCTCCAGCCCATAAACGTACTGTGTATTTAGAGAAGGGCCTGGGAACAGAGTGGTCTGGCTGTATAAAGTGGGACCTGTAGCTCTGTTTTCCATTTTGAGCCTAATCCCTATCCCTCCTGGTACCTATTCTTCCAGGGGCTGAGGCACTGGGGCTCTGTGAGGCCAGATGCTTTGGCCTGGTGTGGGTACTGAGCTTATAACTTAGATTTTATGACCGCTCTTTCACCCACTTGTCATCAAGATTGATGATGGAGAAAACCTTTTTCCTCATAGATACCTCCTAGTTTTCTTTCTTTTCTTCCCCCTCTTTGCTCCTGTGAGCTGAAGCATCTTACAGCTCTTTAGTTGACCATTTCTTAGGGCTTTGGGGAGAGGAAGGAAGCATATTTAACCAGAAGAGGAAAAATCTAAGCTGGCTTTGCAGGCGTAGGGGCTTGCTTCTTGGGGGGTCCTTGCAGGGCTGGAGCATTTGGAGCACACGTGCTGTCTTTGCGATCCTTGCCTCAGCTGTTAGTTCGCCCACCTCTGTTTACTTCCTCTCTCTGGTTTTCTAGCCACAGTAGTTTCGCCATCTGCCTTCCTCTCGGTGTTCATCTAACTTTGTCTCCTCTCTCTTAAGGCCAGCTTTCTTCCCCACCATCTAAGCCTGCTCAGGTGCATGGCGTTTCTGTCCCCTCTATCTTCTCTTCAGTCCCAAGTGACCTCATACAGGGAGCACATAGCAGTAGTCGCCCTCAAGCTCCGTAACTGAATGACACACACAGGGTCCTCACAAAAGTCCGATTTCTCTTGCATCTCACAGAGCAGGTAAGACATGGCTGGAACATGCCGAGCTGGATGGTTGGTTCCTTTTCACCCGTGCCTTCTGATATGGTGACTCTCCTCTCAGATCGCTGAGAATCCACGAGGGGGGCTTCTCTCTCTGAGTGTAGAAGCTGCCATGGCTATCTCTACAGCATGTGCTTCTTACCCCACAATGTCTGTATTCACATGGGGCTTTCTGATTAGTTCACAATGTAAATGCCTGGCCCCAAATGTATGGCCTGAGTTTATCCAAGGCCCAAACAATTATCAAACATTCCTCTTAGATAGAAGACAGATTTCTTTGCCTTGGCAATGACTTCTAGCTGAGCTATATTACAGGATGTTTTACATTCTCTTGGTCTTGTAATAACACCACACCCAATCCCGTATTTGATGCATTGATGGCTACTTGGAAGGTGGTTATTTTCAAATATATATTCTTAGTCCGAGGCTTCTATATATCTGTGACAAGTACAGTCCTGTTGTCACCTTTCCAGAGTTTTATGGCGCCTGGGAACTTGCTCAGGTGGAGATGGGGACCTGTTGGGGTGTACTCATGTGCCATCTGTGAGTCAGGGAAAATGGAGGCCTCATAGGCAGGAAGCGATGGATACTCTTGGTGGATAGCCTGTAGGTAAACAGATAGAACTGGGGGTTGAGGTTTCACATTAGTCAGGGAGGAAATCTTCTGGAATCATCTCTCTTGCCTGGTTATTATGTCTTCCTTCCTGGTTCTGTCGTGATCCTGGGAGCCTGGTGTGATTGCTGCCCTGACAGATCAATAAACAAGATGAGACTGTCGTAGTTGAAGTGACCAGTTCAGGGCCACCATGTACTCTCAGGGCCACATGTCCCCGTGTGAACCCAAGGTCCCTAGCTCCTTTCACTGGCCCACAGCTGTTTCCTGAATCATTCAAGAAAACAAGACAGTTTCCAGGGAAAGGGGGATTAATGGGGATTCACTCACTGAGGCTGGTGGTCAATCCTCTTTGATTGATTTCTGCAGGCCACCTCGCCCCCTACCCTGCATCCACACACACACTCCATCCCCAGCACTATGTTTCCAATTGTAGAGAGAGATACAGATCCATGGCCTGCTGGTCCTGTAAACACACATTCTGACCCCCAGTGAGTCATTTCCCTCTCTGGGCTGTGGTTTCCTCGATGTCAGATATCCATAATGGAATTCAGTCGTTTGCAGATCTACTGGGGCGTGTATTAGTTACTATCCTCATTGCCGAGACCCCACCCCCACCCTGACTCCCCATGAAAGCAACAGGAGGAAGGAAGGGTTTCTTAGGACTCCCAGTTCCAGGAGATCCAGTCCATCACAGTGGGGAGTCCCAGTGGCAGGGAGCTGGTCACA
>CABHPQ010162755.1:427-28765 GCA_902168405.1 Peromyscus aztecus | reverse complement strand
AGGAGGAGGAAGAGAAAAAGGAGGAGGAGAGGGAAGAGGAGGAAGAACAGGAAGAGGAAGAGGAGAAGGAAGAGGAGGAGGAAGAGGAGGAGGAAGAGGAGGGAGGAGGAAGAGGAGGAAGAAGAGGAGGAGGAAGAGGAGGAAGAAGAGGAGGAGGAAGAGCTCCTTCAATGTACAGAAGGCAGGAGTGCTTGACTTTTAAGGAAATGAAGGTCCGATTCCTATCCTCTGGTTCTCAGGGACGGAGCTCACCAGGGCAGTGAGGGAATGAAGAGTAGACAGACACACAGGTAGCACGGACACATGGACAAGCTAGGATCTGGTCGACAGGGCTCTCTGGCGGAGAAACTGCAGCACGGGAAAGCTCAGTTTTATTTACTGTGCACAACTGAGCCTCGCCCTGGGGATAGAGCTTAGATGTTTTCTCATGGGTCCTCATCACGGCTATGCCCATGTCAACAGCACACTTTCACTCAGGGCTTCACTCGGGCGTTCCTCTGCTCCCCACAGTGCTGGCTCGAGGGCCTCGTTATCTCTCTGGACTCTAAGTCCTTATGCAAGAACTCTCTGGAGTAATGTACCTGAGATCCTCAAGGAAACAAGTGTGAATCGAGGATGTTATGTCTAACATCACCTCAAGCATAATGGTCACAGATCTCTGGAGGAGCACTGTTTCCATGAGCCTTTTCTGAGCCACCCAGAAAATGAGCTCCACACACCGAGACAGCTCGATGGACACTGACTGATAGAACCGCCCCTGAGCACTAAGTATTCAGTTCCTTAGAACTAAGACTGAAGGTTGAGAGAAGGCCTGAGGCTGTGTCCTCTTACGTCATATTGCACAACCATTTGGAGCAGAGAATAGGAAAACACTGAGTGTGGTGACCCAGTCCAGTGATCCTAGGATTCAAGAGGCTGAGGCAGGAGGATCAAGAGTTCAAGCCAAGACAAGAATATGTCTCCAGAACTATGAATAAATAAACAAGTAAAGCAAAGCACCATCTGTTGTGTTCGTCTTCTCTTTGTGATGGTAGGAAATGACATCATCATCTTGGAAAGCAGTGGACAGAGCTGGAGACCATGCACATAGTCTGTAGTGTGTGAACTCCCTCACCCCGTAATCAAGCAGAGGGTGAAGAAGCGTGTGTCTGCATGAAAGGATTCCAAGCAACAAATGAAGAGCAGTGAAGGACATGGGTGTCATCACTGTGCAGCTTAAGAATCAAAGATTTCTAAATGCATTCATTAAGTGAATGGAACCCGGGCCTGATCCTGTCTCTCTGGATTTAACTTTCAACTGGCAGGAAATACAGAGACCAGAGGAGCAGGCCAGGGCAGCACTTGGGTGTTACGAGGGGTGGGATTGTGTTGGGGCACAGTAAGGCACATCTGGGAGGTGGGGAAGTCCAGCTTGGTGACCTCGGAAGTTGGCCTTATAATGCAGTACTCTGTGTGTTTTGGGTGGTTCTCTGTAGTAGCATTTTATTTTACTATAAAATTAAAAAAGATGGGGGTGGAAAGCAAAGCAATCAAAATGTTGAGTAAAATTTTCCATAACTGCTTGGTTTGGGAAGACGGTACTCACAAGGGTCATTTGACATAACAAAGCTCACATCTCAGGAACTTCGGGTTAAGTTTCCTCCAATTTGTGGTAACCTCTCATGAGCAGTGAGCTTATTTTTAAACAGCAAGTAAACAAAACAGTGATAAACTTGGTCCTTTGGCCTCACAGAAGTGGTGAGAAAACAGACTTATGTGATTTCTCTTGCAAAGATGTTGCTTAACAGTCTGTATCAGGGCAATAAATGCCTATGAATCAGTTAGGCAGGCTGACAAGATAGATGATGGCGTTGTTTGTACTCTCTGCTAATTCCTATCCCCCAGGTGGACATGTTCAAGCTAGCACCATCAATACTTGAAGACACTACCTTGAGTAGTGAAGACTCTTAATAAAGGCTTGCTTTTAAAAATTGGGGTGAATATATTAGATGGAGAACACACTGCTCTCCACCACAAGTGTGTGAGCCGCCAAAACCAGACTGCAGGTACAGAGTACTGAGGTCTTCATCAAGAATGTTCCCTAGTTTGTTTTCTGTGTAAAATTTCCTGCATTATCATGACTTTGAACAAACTGATGGCTAACAAGCTTTTGTCTACAGCCCACACTCCTGATACGCACTGTAAGGACTTACCGAAAGCTCCTCAAGCTTGGCAAACAGGCATTTCAAATGTCTGTCCCAGACCGAATTCCTGATTCCCACCTCCACAAATGTTCTCCACCCACAGCTTTCCCATCTCATGAATGGCTCCTTGTTCCTTCCAGTTGCTTTGGTTCTGTTTGGGATCTTCCTTGATGGTTTCTGCTTTTCTCATGCCACTGTGGCCATCCTGACCAACATGAGGACATTCTAAAGGGGCACTCATGTCCCTCCCTTCCACTACCAGACTACTGGGACAAGGCTCCCCAACGAACTGGAATTTGCCCCAGGAATCTCATGCTGGGAAAAGAAAAAAGCCGGATGCCACCTACAGAAAAGTCTCCAGGAAAGAGAGTTCACTAGGCGTTAACATCTCCCAGACCACCTTGAGGAGAAACCAGAGCCCACCACTGGGCTGGGCCACAAGCTGACTGGGACTCCTTAACTATGCACAACTCTGGCCCTCTACTTAAACCTAAACCCCATGTCAGGACCCGAAGATGTGGGGTGGGGGACAGGGAGTCTCTTTGTCCCTCCTTCCAATGTGGCCACATTAAAGAGCTCTCCTTTCCCTAGTTTTCACTATTAATGTGACTCTTTTAATCACCTTATTCCAACTCTGGTTGGCTGTGACCGTGAGGACACAGGCTCTGACCCAATCATTCTAGTGATATCACTTGCAATCTGCAGCAAATCCGTTTGATTCTACTTTCAAAATACACTCAGCAATATGTCTTGCTTACAAAATACACTGTAATTGCATTATTTCCTTCCTTCCTTTTCTCCCTTTCAATCCCTGCTCTGTCTCTCCTGCTCCCTTTCAGAGTTATAGCCTCTTATTATTTAATTATTGTTGGTACATGTATATGTTACTGGATGCATAAATGCAACCTGCTGAGCCATTATAGAATACTTTGAAAACTTACAGAAGAAATAGTCCTAGATGCATATGATTCCCCAAAATTTAAATCAAGGCTGACACATGTGACCCCCCTCAAAAAAATTAAATCAAGCCTATACAAATAGCTTAAGTTTGTTATAAGCAAAAAGATTGAAGCATACATTTTAAAACTTCATTACAAAAATTTTTTCTTTACAAGAAAAGCCAGGATTAGCCAGACTCACTGCCAAATTCTACCAACCTTTTAAGGAAGAGCTCTCCTCAGACTGTTCCACACAATGGCAGGAAAGGCACTCTATGGAATTTCTCCTACAAAGCCACTGTTGCCTGATGTCAAAACTGAATGAGCACACAATTAAAAAGGAAGACTATAAATCTGTTTCTCTGAACATAAACACAAAAATTCTTGCAAATCGTATTCAAGAACACATTAAGAAGATCATACAACATAATCCAGGGTGGTTTTGTTCCAGGGATTCGAGGTTGGTTCAACATTTGCAAATTCACATATGCAGTTAACACATAAATAGAGTTAAGGATAGAAATCACATGATTGAATATATGTAGAAAAGGCTTGTGATAAAGTTCAGGGTCTCAGCTACATCACTCTTGACTATATCAGTACAGGAACCTGAGCTAAAGCACTTCTGAGATACTAATACCCACATTTGTTACTGCGCCACTCAGTCACCGAGAAACTGAACCAGCCTAGATGTTTGTCCACAGATAAACATAAACATATTAAAAATGTGATACATATGCATAATGGAATTTTTATTCAGTCATAAAGAAAAATAAAATCATGGTATTTTGCAAAATAATACATATAAGCAAAGATTGTTATGTTAAACAAAATAAACCAGGCTTGGAAAGACAAATAGTATGTTTCCACTCATACGCAAACTCTAGATTTAAGTGTGTGTGATTGTGTATGTGTGACTGTGTGCATGCATGAGTGTGCAGGTAAAGAAAGTAGAAAGAGACCATGAAAATATGAGAAGTAAAGGGAAGAAAGAGAGAGAAGGAGAGAGAGAAGAGAGAGAGAGAGAGAGAGAGAGAGAGAGAGAGAGAGAGAAGAGAGAGGAAGAAGAAGAGGAGGAGGAGAAGAGGAGAGGAGAGGAGAGGAGAGGAGAGGAGAGGAGAGGAGAGGAGAGGAGAGGAGAGGAGAGGAGAGGAGAGAAGAGAAGAGAAGAGAAGAGAAGAGAAGAGGAGAAGAAAAGAGAAGAGAAGAGAAAGGCCAGGTGGAGGTGGTGGTGGTGCATGCCTTTAATCCCAGCACTCTGGAGGCAGAGGCCAGCTTGATCTACAGAGGGAGTTCCAGGATAGCCTAGTAAACACAGAGAAACCCTGTCTCTGAAAACTCCAAAGAAGGAAGGAAGGGAGAAGAGAAAGAGAAAAGTTGTAGAGGCCCGTGCCTGTAATCCCAGAGCTGAAGGGGCTAAAGCAGAAAGAGAGCCAGTACAACCCATGTCCACATGTTGCGTGCTAGGACCTTGTCTTTACAAAGAATTAAAACGTGGAGGCTGGAGAGAGGGCTTGGTGGCTAAGAGCACTTGTTCTTGCCGAGGACCCAGGTTTGGTTCCATCACTCACGTGGTGGCTCACAACCATCTGTAACTCCAGTTCCAGGAGATACAGCGCCCTCTTCTGACCTCCACAGGCACTAGGCACGCACATGGTGCACACACAAACAGGCAGGCAAAACACCCAGACACGTAAAATAAAAGAAGCAAATCTAAAAGAAAAAAAGAAAAAGAAAGAAATTGAAATGCCCCTTCCTTCCCATTGCTGCCACTGTACTGTCCCCAACTCCTTTTCTTAAATTAATTTTCTATCTGACACTCACCACCCCTAAGGTACTATCAGTTGACAATCACTAATAACTAAGACTTTATTATCTTCCCACTTCCAGGATTGTCTTAGGGTGGGAATTTCTGTGTGTTTTGTTCATTACTCTCTTCCAAGTGCATGAGCAATACCTGATAGTTGACCAAATAAAATTGAGTCATCCCATGCCAGGCAGGTCCATACTTGACCCGAAAGGCGAATTCAATAACGGAGTTGATTTCTCCTGATTAGGGGTGGGCCAATAAGATGTCTCCTAAGCTCACACTGTAAGATGAATCTGTATCTTTTTGTCTTAGAAATAGACAGTCGCAATGACACCTTCATTCTACAACCAAGCTCTTTATGGATATGGTAAATTAAATGTCAGAGAGTGTAAAGGAAATGGGCTCTGGCACTCAATGAAGACCGTTCTGAACTGTATCGGCTACTGTGCTGGCCAGTTTCATGTCAACTTGACACAAGCTAGAGTTATCTGAAAGGAAGGAACCTCAACTGAGAAAAAACGCCTCCATAAGATTGGGCTGTAGCAAGCCTGTAGAGTATTTTCCCAATTAATGATTGATATGGGAGGGCCCAGCCCATTGTGGGTGGTGCCATCCTTGGGCTGGTGGTCCTGGGTTCTATAGGGAAGCAGGTTGAGCAAGTCATGAGGAGTAAGCCAGTAAGCAGTACCCCTCCATGGCCTCTGCATCAGCTCCTGCCTCCGGCTTCCTGCCCTGTGTGAGTTCCTGTCCTGACTTCCTTCAATGATGGATTACAATGTGGAAGTATAAGCCAAATTAAGCCCCTTTCTCTCCATCTTGCTTGTGGTCATGGTGTTTTATCGCAGCAGCAGAAATCCTAACTAGGACAGATATGATTCGGCTAGGCACCAGCCCCCTCATTTGGAAGGATAATGGCTGTTGTCCATTATTGGGAATTAGGTAGAAATTGAGAGTGATGGGGAACCCCAGATAATGGAAACTCAAACAAGATGGCTCCTTTGTCTCTCTCCTGTGAGTGCGATGGTGGTCCAGGGCAGGTATAACACTCTGTGCGTTTGCTTCTTGTGATTCTGTTCTCGTTTCCATGGTCATCTGGTCATGTGACATAGCTGTTCATAGTCCCACTAGTTGACTATCTAGATTGAAGGAAGGAGAAGCATCCTCAGAGTTTCCCAGGAAACGTTTCTCTCAACCAGAACTTAGATAAAAGGCCTTAGACAAGATGGGAAATGTGATGTTTATTTGCAGTGCTGTTGGCCCGGCTGAAAATGTCATTACCGTGAACAAAAGGAGAAGATTGAACAGTTGAGGCTAAGTCTTAGCTTCCACTGTAACTGATTATCGAGTAAATGTAGACGCACGTCATGATGTCTTGAAATTACTGGGACGACCTTCTCTCCTTGATGCAGTAAATCATCTCTTGGTCATTCTCTTTGAAGGAAACAAACATCCTTGCCTTCCACTTCACACGTTTCTGCTGCTGGTCTCATCTCCTCCAGCACTGACCATGTAGAGACCACGTCGCATTCCACGATGATCTAAACAGACCATCACACATGGCGCTCATGCCCTGGTGGCCATCCTTGGGTGGGTGTGTCATCAGGATTGGGGGATCCTAGCACCCAAACCATCTTGGCAGCTTGTTTTCAAGGGGTGTCCCTTAGATCCTCTGGTCCTCGGGGATGCTCTGAGGCAAATGAACAACATTTTGCCTGTATCTGACCTTGTAGCTACAGCTCTCTACTCAGCCCTGCGTGGGAAATAATGCTCTTGATATCGCTAACACTGCCTAAAATCCAAGGTTTTTATTTTAAGCCAAGAAGTTCTTTTTTCAAATAAAATCTTATGACACATTTCACACACACAAGTAGAACAGTGTGTGGTCGGGTGTGTTCAGGGCGGGGCTGTTTGCAAATGAGTGGCTAGAGCATTTCTTAACTTCCTGAGTCAGCTAGGGGAGGGCGAGTATTGTGGATTCGGACAGGGATTGGAAGGCACTTCGGTAACTCAGCTATAGGCTGAGGTCTGGTTGCCTAGCAACTCCGCCTCAGCCAGGACAGGTTCTGCCAAAGCTGTTCCAAGAATCCACGGCTAAAAGAAACACAGCTAATGATTAAACATCAGGAAACCAATCCACAGAATTATAAATAAAACAATCCAGTAAACTGCCACGGGGCCCTAAGCGCGGAGTGGGCAGACTAGCCAAGGACCATGAGCTCAGCGGGCAGTCTGATTTCCCAGCATCCTCTGCGCTGGCCCTGTAGACCCCTGCCTTCCACGCTAGGCTCTCTTGCCCAGTCCTTCTCTTAGTTTCCGTTTTTAACACTCTCTCTGCACTTTGCCAAAAGTCCTGTTTTTACTCTCTTGACACCTCCATGAGCCTCCTTCCTGTTCATTATGTATTGACGAAAGTAACGGGCTGGGAATTTAGCTCAGCTGGTCCGAAGCTTGCTGAGTATGCAGAAACTCTTGCGTTCCACTCCTAACGCGTCATAAGCTGGGTGCGGTCACCTAGGCCTAGAATCCCAGCACTTAGGATCAGAATTTCAAAGTCATCCTCAGCTACACCATCAATTTGAAGCCAGCTTGGACTACTTGAGGTCTAGACCCAAACAACAACAACAACAACAACAACAACAACAACACCCAATGAAACTAATGTTGACTTGCTAATGTCTGGAGATATTTTTCGTTGCTCCAGGTGAGGGCAGTGCTGTAGGCAGCTAGTGGGTGGAAAGCATCGATATTCTCTCCACATAGGCTGCCATGAACATCCTCACTACATGCAGGTCAGCCTCTCACAGCAAAAAAATGTATCCGGCCCTAGATGTGAGCAGTGCCAACCTGCTCTAACATGTGTATTATAAACAAAGACAGCCAGCTACACATGAAAATAGTCTGTGGCTCAATGCTTTCCTGGCAAAGCCCTAGTTCTTTGATGTTATTTTGTGTGTGTGTGGTGGGGTGGGGTGGCCAAAAAAAAAAAAAAAAAGTCTAAAAAGGCTCCTTATGGAGGCACCCGTGAAAAGGGCGGAGTCGGGCTGGCCTCGTGTTAGAACCCTTTGAGGGTGACGAGTGAGTTGGTTGTGCTGAGACCTGACAAGGTGCACAGGAAAAGCTGCTTCTTGGCTATCAGATCCCGATTTCCACAGGTGAGGCCAGGAAGGCCAACTCTCCAGCTCCCTGGCCTCTGTTTGAGACATGGCTATATTCCTTCAGGCCCCAGACAAATCCACAATGTTTGGGGCCAGTCAATCCTGTAATGGCACTCAGTGACTCGGAAGAATTAATGTACCTCTAACGGATGGGTTTTACAGTTTCCCCAAAGACCCTAGTTTATTTGGTAGTTAGACACTGGCAGCTCAGAAACAGGCAGCCTTCTGGGAGCATCCCCTTTGGACTACTGAGGAAATCCCCCTCTCTCAATTCATCGTGTTTCTTTTGATTTGCTTGTGCGTCTCTATGAAAAGGCCTTAAGGTCATAGCTCTTGTCTGAAGGTAGGGAGGAAGCATATCTTGCTGACATATTTTATTCTGCCCCAGGTATTGGAAACGTCATGTTATAAGAGGGCTGACACACACAATACAACCCCAGACTCTGGACTCCTGTTTCCTCTGACCACATTGTCATCCTTAGCCGGTAGGAATCCTTTAGGATGCTAAGCTTTTGTTAAGAGACCACGGTAGATGATAGCATGTGTAACATCTGGCAGGCTTTGGCTTGATATTATTTCTTGACAGCTGGTTGGTTTTTACAGGCCTCTCCTACTCCACGTGTGGGAACCATTTCCGGAAATAGTCTACTCCAGGGGAAGAGGCTGTAGGGTTCTGCAGGGGAAGAGCCACAGACACGCTTGGCCTGTAACAGTGGTGACACGTCAAAACTCCCAAATCAGGAAACATGTTTTCAAGGTCTAGGACACAGTTGGGGGCCTTGCTGATCAGCATCAGTGGAGGGTGATCTGGGAATGCAGCCTCCCTGACACACACAGCTGAAGAGAATGCTGGGCAGAGAGGCCCTTTGCTTCCTGTGGCGCCGGACTACTCGCCTGGGGCTTCCTGTCACAGATGTTCTGAAGGATCCAATACCTCCCTTCACTCCTTCTTCATTTTTCCTCCTTCCAGTTTCCATCATCTTTAAAGAGAAGAATAAGTGGAGAGTGGCCTCATTACAATTGTTGCCAAAATGATACTTGACCATGGAATTACTTTCTGAATGAATTCTCATGTCTCCAAGTTTTATTAAGTAACTGTAGTTGTATAATAATAAAAAAAATTAAATGAGGCAGGAGTGGGAATGAGAGAAAGGCCTTTTTATAGCCAAAATAGAAGTCTTATTGGGGTTAGTTCCAAAAATAGAACTGCTAGATGCAGCTGTGTGGCTATGGCCGAGCCCCCAGCCACAAGGCCCTCAAAGCCAGTGGGCTTCTCAGCACGCTCTACGTTCATGTTAAACCTGCGATGGTGTCTGATAGGAGAAGTTATTTAGCCCTTTTTTGACTCCTTTGAGAGCCATTTAATAGGGTTCATGTTTTTTAAATTTTAGTGTCACAAACGCCAGTAGCTGCTTAGTAGCCACGGGGCCTGTATCCTCTCTGCCAAATGATGTCAGGGCCTAGCAAGTCAACTGCAATGGCGGAGAGCGTGGGTGGAGGTTTGTGGACTCCACTCTCCTCACTTCCAAAGGAAGTGCAACCAAGGGAAAGTTCATGTTTTCCAATGTTAGCATGAATTGCATATTTAAAAAAAAATGTACTCTGACCCCGAAGCCCAAAGCTGTTGATATGATGCCTTCGATGTTGGCATGCCTTACCAGTTTTAAAACCGTTCTGTCACGTGTGTTATCCCATTTGATTTTCTCAACGACACATCCCCTAGGCCTGCCAAGCATGATATAGTAGATACAGCTTTTGTACAAGTTCAAGGGTGAGTAAATAGAACTTGGGTATAATTTACATTAATTTCTGACTCTAGGTTGGCGACAGGAGCTAAATCTCAGAACTCCACCAGCGTAAGGTTTCCAGCAGTCCCTCTTCTGGGTGGCAGGACCACCCAGCACACCCCGGATGGGAGCGCTACACAAAACCTACTCCTCTGGGACAGGACTTGGAGCATAAAGCATTCACCCACCTCTAATCCCTTGCCTGCCAATGTCAATCCATTGCATGCGGTTGTCACAGCATCCTGGATGTCTGTCTCATCCTGGCAAAGCAGGTGGGAAGATTTTTGAATCCTATGAAGTTCCAAGAGTTCAGGTCCAGGGCAGGGTACACATTCTGGTTGTCCACAAACATGGCCATGGTGCTGCTTGTCATCCTTGCTTGCTGACCTGGAGGGTTTCTGCTGTTTTCATACCACAGTTAGATCATGCAGACGCTTGTGCAGAGCATGTGGCTCCTTCCACAGGTACAGCAGACAGCCATTTTCCTTCTGACCCTCAGCAAAGAACAGCTTTGGGGGTCTTCCTTCAACAGAGAGAAGAAAATGAGACTACGAAGTAGAAAAACTTATCCACTCACACATTTCCTATATATTCACAAATTTGTTTTTGAGGTAGGGTCTCGAGTATCAGAGAGCTGTCCTTGAACTCACTCTGATGACCCTGAACTTCTGGAACCCCTGCCTCTGGCTCTCCTGGGCTAGGATCACAGGCGTGTGGTACTGTGCCTGGCTTCTCTGGGATTGGTGATGCTTGAGCGCTTGGATGCCTAGGGCCTCATGCACGCCAAGTGAGCACTCTAGCACCAGAGCTGCTGTGAAGCCAGAGCCAAGACAAACTTGTGGGTGGGATGGATCTCTGTCTTTTTTACATTATCGCATGCTAAAAAGAACTAAGCATTTAAATAACCAGGGGAAAGGGACAGGCCAAGCCTGCTTATACTTGAGTGGTTTACCAGACCAGTACGATGAGGAACAAGAATGAAGCTGTTCATTTTTAATTCTTGCTGTATTAAGTTAAGGGGATTTTCTTGGGAACAATGGAACTGAGTGCATCTGTGATTCCTACTGGGTTGTGAGGCGGCGGTCATGGGGACACTCCAGGAAAGGCCAAAGGCCGAGACCAGAAAGCTCACCTGGATACACACACCTAGCTACTTCCCTGCGCTTTTCCATTTAGAGGAGCATATTGAGTGCCTGACACTCCCCAAATAACTCTTTTGTGTTTCCCCTTTTAGTTTTCGGAGCCCAGGACGTGCTTTGAGATATGCGGGAAGGTTTTGCTCTCGGATAAGGGGAGGGACAGTCCTGGTGGGAGGGAACAGGGCGATGCCCTCTCCAAGGAAGAAGGGCTGTCAGTAGTGAGATCTGAAAGCCAAGTGGGATTTAATGTAAGAGGTTGAGGGAGGAGATGAGAGGAGTCACACCCAGGGCCTGCAGGTGAGGGGATATGATGGTTGGCTTGGGTTGTTACCTTGGCTGGATGAAGAGATATTGAGGATTGGTGAAATGCACCTGTGTGCCCATGGGATCATTTCCAGAGGTGACTGACATGAGGGACCTGCCCTAAATGTGGGTGCCCCCTTCCAATGGGCTGGCAACCAGACGAGGAAAGGCTGGAGGGAGGCAGCCTGCTTCTGTTTGCAAGCCCCTTCTGGTGAGTGGGCCACTGGCTGTGGGCCTTTTCACGTGGACTTAGCTCTCTAGCGACTGCCCGAACCTTCTCGTTAGACGGCTGCTTGGTTCTCTGCCAGGAGGCGGCCAGTGTTGGATTCCCCACCCCCTAGTACGTAACTGAATACAATAAATAGATTTACATAATGTGTACAAACATTTGATCTGATCCTCTAGAGAACCCTAATACAACATGCCTTGTTGACAGAATGGAGCATATTTTGTCGTCTGGAGCACGGAGTGCAAGGACAGGGCAGGGCTTCGGAGAGGGGACAAAGGACTAGAACATTAAGATGAGGAATGGCGCTCAGGTAGCATTGACTATCTGTGACAGCAAATAAATAACCGTGGCTGAAGCAAAGTGGGCATTAGGTTTTCTCATGTCGTATTGAGAGCTGGGTAGTATGTGCTGCGATTGATTGTGTGGTTCAACATCAGCAAGGCCAGGCCTCAGTAAGTCTCCTAGACTTTCTTCATGGCTCTAAGGAGAGCTTCCAGTTTTCTGAACGGGTAACAAGAGCACATGGTCCTGACCTCCTTTTAAGGAGTTTCCCTGTAAGCCCAGCACTTAACTCACATCTCAGCATTCAGAACGCCATCACAGTAGAGACACTTCTCTTCCAGGCATCCTGCCTCCTTCCCCAAAAGATATCTAGGGATTCACTTTGCTTAGATCAATTTGGTACACAGGTCCACTTTTCTGGACCAATTGCTGTGTCTGTCACAAGCCAGGCCCTTGTTACTCTTGAACTACAGCCTGAATTTCTGATGTAATTTCACGCTCCCAGGCCCTGACGGAGAAACTTCAAAGTCTTTCCATTACCTACAGACTGGCTTTCGGGCCTTTTCCCCAGTGTGACTGCAATTAAACTCAACAAAGGCATATTAACCACCTACCTCAGAGAGCAGCTTAACCGCGCCGACTGCTTTCCTCCTACCCTCTGTTCCAGACACGTGGACTAGTGAGTTCTGTGGACAGACACAGTCGTTTTCTTCCCCGGGTTTGCTCGTCACTTCCCCGCATTTCCGTTCCCTCGTCCACTTCCCGATTCCCCTCATTGATCCATTGATCCTGTGCCTCTTGTATTCTTGATCCTCATGTACCCTCAAGACCCTGCTCGAGCCCTCATTTTCAGAGACGTGGCTGCACTCTAACCAAGGCGGGTGTTTGTGTGTGCCTGTGAGTGTGTATGTGTATATGTGTGTGCTTCTGTATGTGTCTGTGTGTGTGTTTGTCTGTGTGTGTGTCTGTCTCTCTGTGTGTGTGCTTTTGTGTGTGTCTGTGTGTGTGGGTCTATGTGTGTGTCTGTGTGTGTCTATGTCTGTGTGTGTGTGTGTGTGTGTGTGTTTATGTGTGTGTACATTTCACAGTGGGTATGTGGAAGTCAGAGGACAACCTGCAAAAATCAGTTGTTTTCTTCCATGTGGGTTCTGGGAATTGAACTCAGGTTGTCAGCCTTGGGGGCAAGCACCTTCACTACTGAGCAGTCTCCCTGGCCCTCCCCATTCGAAGTCTTGATACTCAGTGATCAACAGCTTTGGGATAGCAATTAGAAATGCACTACCTTATTGCGACGTGGTTTTGATGCTGAGCTCTTGTTTTAAGTTCCCAAATAATCATATCTTACCTCATTTTTTTATCTTCCAACAAAAACAACAACAACAACAACAACAAAACCACAAAATAAAACCCAACAGCAACTCTCAGACGCTTAATGTGGAAGAAAAGAACCAATTTAGGAAAAAGGGAAAAGAACACCAATGAACAAGCACAAGATTATAACTTTACAGGTTTAAGAAGGTTTAGTTGTGGGGCTCAAATTGCCTAAGAAAACACAGAACTCTAGAGAGCTAATTTTGAATATATCAAAAATTCAAGTTAGAGTTCTGTGGTACAGATGAGTCCATCTTTATGGTCTTATTCTTGAAATATATGAAATAGGCCTTTTTAGTAAACGGGGAGGATTGTTGAAGCTTTGGTTTATGTGATGTGGGAGACAATGATTAAGCAAAGGCAGGCCTGAGAGGCGGCATCGGCAGAGGAATTGGAATCCTTTCCCGGGCCTGGCGGCATTGGAAGATATGTGGACTTTCCTGCAAGTACAGAAAAGGCCTATCAGGAGTCATGCCTGGAAAATGCTTTCAAAGCAAAGAATATTTAGCTTTCTTACTTCAAATAATTTGGTAAAACAAGGCTATCTATCCCACAGGCTAGAAATTCATGTCAAATTCCTTCACAATGAGAACTAATATCGGCATCTGTATCTGCTGGTGGAATTAGGTCAAGACGCACCTGGAGGCTTTCCTTAGTCTCTTGTCTCTGGAGAGCAGCTTGTGCCCTGTTAACAGCATAAAGTGGGGCCGGCAGCAAGAGGCATCTATCTTCCCAGCATCCTCGGTCAGCTCGCTGCTGCCTTCTGTCTGCCTCCCTGTTTCTCTCCTACATCTACCTAGCGCCCCTGGAAACCCCACCCCACCGCTCAGCTAAGGTCCAGCATACTGTTCTCTTTAGTGCTTACTTACTGCCAACATAAGCTGAAATCCTGGCTAGCGCTGGTCCTAGGCCTCCTGTGCCCATTAAATGCGTGCCTGGCTGTCACATTTTTTTTATTGAAATGCCCCATTGTGCACTCTCCTTCCTAGTGAATTTGGAATATGCAACTATTAAAACCAGTCGTAGAATTATTCTTATCCTGTAGGATGGGAATGGGCATTAGCAGAAAATTAAAAAGTTAATTAAAGTGTAAAATCATACAAGTGATAGGTGTACATTCTAAGCATTTTTTCCCAAATAAAGACATTTGAATACTTATATTTACCAGTCATTTGAGGAAGAGCCAGATTCTCTTTGACTGGAGACGTGAGTGTGTTTTTAATGTGTAACACCTGATTTCTTTTGGTAGAGCATGACATTGCAGAGGATTTTTATTTTAAATTATATATTTTCTTTTTAAAAAAAAAGATTTATTTTTGTTTTATGTGTATGAGTGTTGTCCTGCACAGATGTGTACAGATGTGTGTGTGTGTGTGTGTGTGTGTGTGTGTATGTATGTATGTATGTATGAATGTATGTGTACCATGTAGCAGCAGTGCCCAAAGAGGCCAGTAGAGGGCACTGGGTTTCCAGAGTTGTGAGTTGCCTGATATGGGTGCTGGAAACTGAAGATGAGTCCTCTCGAAGAGCAGCAAGTGCTCTTAACCACTGAGCTATCTCTCTAACTCTGTATTTCCTTTAAAAATGCAATTCTTTGAGAATTCCCTTATTGTATTTTGATCGCATTCACCTCCCTAGTCCCACTCCTCTCTGACTCCTCCCAGGTCCACCACTACGTCTCCACTCCTTTTCTCACTCTTTAAAAAACTATTGTCATTAGATGTATAAATTCAATCTGCTGAGTCCGTGGAGTATAGCTCATATGTATGTTTTTAGGACTGACCACTTGGTATGAGATAATGAGGGGGCTCGTCCCTGGAGAAGACTGATTCTCCAGTCTTCAAGAATCATTAACTGCCTAGCTCTTCATCTAGGGGTGGGGCCTTTTGAGATTTCCCCCATCCATGTTGGTGGAGTGTGAGAACTGGTGTCATCATTGCTCAGGTCTTGTTTGGGCTGTCATATTGTTGAGATTTCATGAATGCAGCTTTGCGGGGAGGGGGTCTCTGTGACTGCCAGCAGAGTGTTAATCCAGGAGAAGTAAAAAGGAAGTCTGGTTCAACACTGCTCAGTAGCCAGTGTTGGTTCAAACTTTGAAAGTCTGACACAGGGCAATTTATTTTAGGCATGTTTGAGTACAGTACAATTTGGAAAAAAAAGTTTCCTGTAGATAATCAATTTAATCCCATGTGCACAATAAAGGTCAAGGCATGACTACATTGAAATTCATTGTAAAGCACATGTGACATCTTCCACAAAGATGAACTCTATAGAATAAATACAAATGCCAGCTTAAGGGTCTGGGGGAGGATCTGGTGTGGTCTTGGTCCATACAGGTAGCACAGAGGTTACCAGGCTATTAAACACCTCCGCTCCCAGCCTTCTGGGTAGAAAACAGGTTGTACATCTCTCCCTTTGAAGAGACAGCCCCACATGTTTAAACATTGCTGGTTTCCCTGGTGCTTATCTGTGAACACGAGCCCCTCTGTGTCTTCACAGGTTCCACATCCCAGATGAGAAGACACAGTCTCCTAAGGGTTGTTCCTGTCCTCTGTCTCTCATAGTCTTTCTGTTCCCTCTTCTGAGACGTCCGTTGAGCCTTAGGGATAGGAGTTACGTTGTAGATGATCCAGTGGGTCCAGACACACCACAGTCAGCTGTTCTCTGTGGCGTGATCAGTGTGCATCTGCACCAGTCTCAGCCTGCTGCGTAAAGAAGCTTCTTTAATTGGGGTGAGGGCCCCACTTACCTGTGGATTTTAGGGTAAGTATTTAGAATGCAGTTAGAAATTAGACTGGTTTCCGAAAGTTGCAGTAGTAGTCTCTCTTCTAGGTTCCATGACCTCACCAGCCATGCGTAACTAACTAGCTAGGTTTACAGTACTAGGCATAAACTGCTGAGCAAGACCTAAACCCAATTAGACCGCTGTTGGTTATCCTCAAGATAGAAATGCCACTATTGTACCTTTGGGGGTGTCTTGCCATGCTGGATATTGTAATTATTTGTAGGCATGGCATCACAGCTGGATAGAAAAAGTAATGAGTAGTCCTACATTTTTATATTTTCAGTATCTTAAAGTTTTCTTGTCTATACTCAGATCAATTGTAACTTTATTCTGTGTAGTACTTGGTTTTTATCAAGTCTTTCCAAAGTAGGTAACTTCATTCCCATAGGCACAACCCTCTTTATGAACTCATACACACCATTAATTTATACAATACATAATGATAATAAAAGCCAAGATTATAAATAGATTTTGAACAAATGCAGCTAATTTTTGTTACATGAGCAGAGATGATAAAATGAGAGTGTATCAATGAATGAATATTCTAAATACCATGGCATCTGCAGGTGTTCTGAAGAATGAATAGAGAGCGTCTGTTGAACATATATCAGAAATGTCCACCTGGGCATAATGGAGCACGCCTTTAAACCCAGCACTTGGGGTTGGGGGGCAGAGGCAGGAGGATCTCTGTGAGTTCAAGGCCAACTTGGTCTACAGAATGAGTTCCAGGACAGCCAATGCTGTTACACAGAGAAATCCTGTCTCAAAAAACCAAAAACAAATTATAATAATAATAATGATAATGTAACACAAATCTTAAATGGTCTTATTAATAAAAACAAACCCGAAGCCAGGTATTGGAGTGAAAACTGGAAGATCAGAGAGACAGCTAATCTCACCTCATCAACTTCTCAGCTGATCCTGTTTCCTCAGACTGAAAGCCTCTGAGTCCTTATCCAAATGGATCTCAGCTGAACTGCTGCTAAAATCTTCAAGGGTTAAAAGCCTCTAGTTCCTGGTCCTCACACTTTATATACCTTTCTGCTTCCTAACATCACTCATGAGATTAAAGGCGTGTGTCTTTCCCAAGACATGAGATCTCAAGTCCTGGGATTAAAGGTGTGTGCTACCATGCCTGGCTCTGTTTCCAGTGTGGCCTTGAACTCACAGAGAACCAGATGGATCTCTGCCTCCGGAATGCTAGGATTAAAGGCTTGTGCTACTACTGGCTAACCTCTATGTTTAATATAGTGGCTGTTCTGTTCTCTGACCCCAGATAAGTTTATTGGGGTGCACAATATATCAACTGTTGGTTAAGCGGCGGCGCTCGTGGCTGGCTGCTGCCTGTGGCGGCCATGCCGACGGACGAGAGCACTGGATGCTGTGGTGGTGGAAGAATCACGAGCCGTGGTTACCTTTCTAGAGCTTTATTGGGAGAGAAAGGGAGAGGGAGAGAGAGAGCGATAAAGACCGCATGGAGGGGAGAGAATACGGAAGGAGAGAGTGTGGAAAGAGAGGGCACAGAGAGGGCACACCCGCTTTTTTAGGCTGGGACACCGTTGCAGGCTGGTGATGTAATTAAGGACATAATCCTTACATCAACCACATGATAATGATAATAATAGAAATGGCCAAAAGCCTCTGCTGACCAGTGGTTGATATCGTCTTCTGTCTTAAGCATCTCAAAAGCAGCAACTCCCCTTTCCTCTAGTGACTCAGCAAAAGATCCGGTCAGGTCATGTGTCTACCAAGAGCTACGTTACTAGGGGCATAGGATACTCTAAAAATTCAACTTGGGTCACATAAGATATGAAAGGCACTTCTGAAGTTGTGCACAACACAGCCATCCCAATCTCTAGTAGCCCCAGAATAAACAGCTAAACCAGTAAGGTATATCCTGACTTGTATAAAAGTCAGGGCTTGTGATCAGAAATGGGAAAGGAAAGTTATTGTAAGATGCTATGGTAATTTAGTATTAAAAAAATCCCTCTTCTTACAAAAGTTTTTTTTTGAAAATTATTATTCGTGCGCATGTGCATGTGTGCAGTGCATGTGTGTTCTCTAGGGTTTTAATGTTTCTGTCTCATAAAAATAACCCATTGCAGGGAGGGCAGAAGATGCAAAAAAAAAAAAAAAAAAAAAAAAAAAAAAAGAAAACGACAGTATTCACTTAAGTGCTAAGGTCTTGAATCTGGTTACCACTGACTGCAGATTTAATCCATTAAGCCCGTTCTGTTAGAAAGGGGGCAATGCCCCACAATGCAGAGGGTCAACCTTAACAAATAAAACACAACAGCGCAGGGATGCACACACAGAGAAATCCAAACAGTCTGGGATGCTAAAAGGCTCTTTGTCCTTCAATGATTGATGCGTTGATTTTTCGGAAAGGAAACTAAATCGGGAGCCTGATGCTGGCGCTTATCTTTTTCTCATAGCTCAGGAAGGAAGCCATTGAGGCGACAAGCAGGCTCTTACCCAGGGCTTCTTATCACCGGCAAGAGCAGCCTGCACTGGAAATGAAATTCAGAGCCACCACCAGGAAAGGCTGCTTCCTTAATTGAGCGTCTCCCTTTTGAAGTCGTCTCCCTGCAGAGCCTGGGGCTGGCAGGTCCTCTGGCCAACATCACCCCTATGTAATCTCTCGCTCACCAGAAGCAGATGCTCCACGGAGGGCGAGGTTTTTATGAAAGGCGTTTAATAAGGTTTCCCAACCTTGCACATGAGGGCCAGGCAGAGGGAGGGACTTTTTTTCAGAAAAGCCACTGATCAAAGACGTCAAGATTCAGGCACTGGGGACTTTCCTGCAGATACACCTTAGTCAGGAGTCTGAAGCGTGGGGGTTCTAGCACCTGAGGAACTTACCCTCCAGTGCTTGCCCTGCAAAGTCCTACCAGCCCTATTGCTTCAGGACCACCTCTCCCCCCAGTTAGGCCATCTCACGGGAAATCAAAGCTAATGGTCTTTGAGATTTTTCTCGATTATTTAGGGTTATTTGAAACACAAGACTTGTCAGGGACTCTGATATATTTGGTAGTTAAAGCAAATACTTCAGTTGGAGTTTATTTTTTGGGGGGAGGGACTCCTAAAAAACAAGCCAAAGCCATCTAGCAACCCTTTAAACTAGGGTATACAAATCCTACAAGTGTACTACCAAACACAATGACACATTGACATGGAATTAACAGATATGAAACCTGGGAGGCCTTGGCATGCATATTCCGAAAATCTCAGAAATGTGTATTAATGCCTTATTAATCACGTCAGCTGAAGCCTGAATTTACCTCTGAACTTCAGTCCTCCCGTAGCTGAAGGTAATCTAGCGTGGTGCTGGGCCAAGTGACTGCCTAACTTAGGAGTTCAGTCTTGTGACAAGTGGCTTACAGCAGCTTCGGCCAATCCCCAGAAGCCAGCTCACACTGAGTTGTCAGTTGAGTATTCGGTCACTTCCGAGTGCTGCCCAGAAGTGTCATGTGATCATATTACAGCCCTAAAGTTCTTTGAGCCTCTTTTGTTTCAAAAACTCAGACTGTCTTTGCTAAGTTTCCTGGAAGACACAAGAGCCCCACCGTAGCGTGGAGCTCAGTAGATGCTTTCTAGCGGATCCTTACTTTCTTCTGCTCTTTTTGTTTATTCTATCCCTCCTACAACATATTATTTTTTATAAGACGGAAACATTAAAGCTTTTTTGTGGATTTTAAGATAAAAACTCTTAGGACTTGCTTTGGATACTCTCAGGTGGATTCTCATTTGCTCCTTTACATTCGCTAAACACGAAGGACAAACTGGCCAGCGGTGATCATGTTTACCAACCTTGTGAAAATACTCTTAGGTCATAGGAATGGAAGGGCTCCTCTGGGCAAGCCTCGCCTGCTTTCCCGGTGTCCTTCTGGTGCTCCTCACATTACACCTTGAGCTTCGAAGAGGCTGCCATGCCAGCGCTTGCCTAAGAGTCTGGGCTTGGGACCTGAGGATGTGGCTCAGTAGAGTCTTTGCCTAACACGTGTGAAGCCCCGGGTTTGATTGCCAGCACTGCCCGGAACGAACGGGGTGTGGTGATGCCGTCCTGTCAAGCTAGCTCCAGGGAGGTGGAGACAGGAGGGTCAGCATTTCCCAGCCACATAGTGAGTTCAAGGCCAGTGTGGGATACATGAAACTATAATAAATAAAAATCTGGGCTTTCGAAGTGAATGGAAGTAGATTAAAGTCTGCTTTATCATCAATGGGGCAGCGGTGGGCCAGTTATTTCACTTCCTTGTGACTCAGTTTCTTCCTATATGGTTAAGTTTAAATGACATTTTATATGCTGTGATGATGTTTTGCATATGCTCTAACAAATAAAGCTTGCCTGAAGACCAGAGGGCAAAGCCAGCCACTAGCTAGCCATAGAGGCTAGGCAGTGGTGGCACATACCTTTAATCTCAGCATTTAGGAGGAGGAGGCAGGAAGATGAGGAGTTCAAGGCCACCCTGGGGTACACAAGATTGATCCAGTCTAAAAGAGAAACAGAGCCAGGCAGTGGTGGCACACACCTTTGATTCCAGCACTAGGGAGGTGGAGACAGGAAGTGATATGACTGGATGGAGAAAAGGAATATAAGATAGGAGGAGACAGGAGCTCAGCCCCCTTTTCGGCTGAGGAATTGGTGAGATGAGAGGTGGCTGTGGCTTATTCCTTTGTCTCTCTGATCTTTCAGCATTTACCCCATATTTGGTTCTGAGTTTTTGTTAAGACCAATTAGGATTCATGCTACAATATGCAAAGGAAATAACAGAAAAAATATGAAATGAATATATTAGAGAAAATGGGGTCTCATTCTCCACGTGCTCCTCTAATCTGGAGCCAATGACATCATTATCCACGGGTGACCCTGGTGCTTAACCTTAGCTTTTACAGTGCTCGGGTCCATGAACATAGCTGCATACAAAGTCTCAGCTGCATACAAAGCCCTTCTTAAACTGGGTTTGATGCTTTGTGGGGGAGGATCAAGAGTTTAAGGTCATCCTACATGCCAGGTGGCTAACCTAGGCTGTACAATAATAACCTGCCACAAAGAGTTAGAGACAGACAGACAGACAGACAGATAGACAAACAGTTCTTCTTATGCTGGACAGACAGCACAACCCCTGAGTTGAGGATAAGGCAGGGTTTGGATAGCTCAGCAAGAGGTCAGTGTGTAATTCTCTCAGACTTAGATATCCTAAGGAGAAACAAGGCACACCAACACGGCCCTTCAAGATGGCAGCCTGAAGCCCTGTGACTGTTTTCTGCCCAGGCTCATAGGGACAGACTCCTCTCTTCATACTGCTGTGCCTAGTACAAGGAGCGGGTGTTTGACACACGTTATTGGGATACTCAGAGAAGGACGGAAAGACTGAAAGTGTGTAGGCAATGTAAGCAGGTGGAGGAAAATGCATGGACCTAGGCTGTGCTGGTTAAAAGAAACAAGCAGGTACTCCAGAAGTAAATGTTAGGGAACAGCACAGGACAAGGAGGGTTGTAGGGTAAAGGGGCCAGCCAAAGAAACACACCCTGGCCCTGAACCCAGAGCCAGTGAAAGAAACACTCTGGCCCTGAAACCAGAGCCAAATTTGCCCCTGACCAACTAAACCAACCAATCTCTGAGCAGGAAAACCAACCAATCCCTAAGCACAAAATCTAGCCAATCTTAGCTTGTCTAAATTCAAGGGGATTGAAATCTGATCAAGTCCCTCCCTGGAAAAACTCTGCTCCTAAGAAGTCCTATAGAAGCCCTGTGCCTGTTCACTTGGAAGCTGCCCTTCTCCACCCTGGTGGAAGCAGCCACTCTTCTGGATTCCTTCTTCCCAAATAAATCTCTTGTGAGAGTTTTGGGTGAAGACCTTCTTTCGCCAGCATGGAGTAGAGCCTCTGCTGGGAAGCTCCCTTAGGGGAACAGAGCAGAAGAAGCACCTGATATCTCTGCTGAGAAATTTCCTTAAGGGAGCCAGCAGAAGTAACTACTTGGCCAGAGTCAGAGCAGACTGCTACATTTCTGCAGGGGTTTCCCGGCTTAGCAGAGTGAAGCAGAGAAATAACAATTTGGGCCAGAGCTCAGGGGAAATGGATACCTCTGTTGGGAAAGTCCCTTAGGGGGGCTGAGCAGAGCTCAGCTGTAGAGTCTCTCTTGGAGAGCAAGATTGCCACATCCTTCTGGGAGTCCCACCTCCCTCTGGAACCCAGCTTCAGGTATAGCCTGACTACCTGACAAGTCAGGACACTTTTCCCTTCACAGCTGTAGGTATAGCCTGACTTCCCGCTAAGTCAGGATACCTCTCCCTCCAGAACACTTGCAAGGATGACGAAAGAGACAGTGAAAGCGTTAGCATTTGGGTCGTGGTGCCGGCTGTGTGCCACACAAACATCGTAACATTTGTGGTGAGTTCAGTCACATTACAAAAATCTCACCAGCTAGTCATGGCGGCACACACTCTTAATCCCAACACTTGGGAGGCAGAGGCAGGCAGATCTCTGTGAGTTTGAGGCTAGCCTGGTCTACAGGGTGAGTTCCAGGACAGCCAGAGCTACACAGAGAAACTCTGTTTCAAAACAACAACAAAGGCACACGCCTTTAATCCCAACACTTGGGAGACAGAGCCAGGCGGATCTCTGCGAGTTCAAGGCCAGCCTGATCTACAGAGCGAGATCCAGGAAAGGTGCAAAGCTACACAGAGAAACCCTGTCTCGAAAAAAACAAACAAAAAATAAATAAATAAAAATAAAGAAGGAAATTTCACCAATGATTTCTTCAAACAGTTTTCTGTTATCTTCTCTCTGTGTGTATGTGTGTGTGTGTGTGTGTGGGGGGTGTCAATGCCTGTTGTAAATATGTGGGAACCATAAAGATGGTTCCCTCTATCTTCAGGTTTTCTGATTATTCAGCCACCTGAAATCCATTGAGTCTTTCTAGTGGACTTTTTCGTTTATTGTAGTTTTCAATACTGGAATTTTCACCAACTTTTAAAAAGCTTCTTTTTAGTGATACTCTTTGAGCAAGGAGACATGGTCACCACACCTCCTTTATGCATGACTTACTTTAGTTCTTTGAACATCTTCTAAATGGTGACTCTGAGGTCTGTCTGTTAATTCCAACATCAGGACCCTGTCCAAAGAAGTGCCCATTGCCTAGCCCACCCCTCCCTTATGTCCCGACTGCCACCTTTTAAAGTTTTTGTTGAGAAATTGATAATGTTTTGTAGCAACTTTAGATGTTGACTCCCTGTCCCGGTTTCTGGAGCTTGCTCTTACCAATCGCTTGTTTGTCTAATTACTCAGACAGACTGATCAGTGAAGTCTATTCTTCTTCTAGTGTGAGGTCTCTGTTGCTGTTCCTCAGGGGTGTAGACATGGGTGTGTGCACAGTCTCCCTGGGGTAGCAACTGTTTTCCAAGAACTCTCTGACTCTCTCCCCATCCCTCTGTTTACTCTCTCAGCTGATATCACTCTCAACTCTTGGCCTCACTAATTACTCACTGATTGCTCTATCGTATTTCTATCACCTTACAGAAATGCCCTGACACCCATTGTTCAGCAGTCTGAAGTCAGACCATTCCTGGGGGGAATTTTTGTAGGGTTATTAAAAACCCCTGGAGGGCTTTTCTTTGCGCTCACCTAGTTGGATTTGGTGCAGGAGGTGGCCTGTGGTCTAGTCCGATTTGGTATAAGAGGTGGCCCGTGGTCTAAGTCCGATTTGGTGAAGGAGGTGGCCCGTGGGGTCTAGTCTGATTTGGTGCAGGAGGTGGCTCATGGTCTAGTCTAGCTTTTAAACACTGTCTTCTGATGGGCTCCAGCTCCCTCTGGTGAAAAACTTCTAAGTGGCCACCGCTGCATAGGGCCATCATCCTGGTTTTGGCTTGCTTTTCCTAGGGTTGGACTTGTGCTCTATCACTGCGTTGGGGTGAGGACTCAGGGTTCAGGATTCATGGTCTTTTCTACCTAGGGTAGTGTCTGTGTCCTATGAATGGTGTTCACACAGTGGGAAAATTATCTCTTTCAGAGTTAGAGGGAATCAAGAAATGCTGAGGGCCTGCCCCCTTTTGCAGGGAATCATAACCTGATTGGAAATTGGTAAGACAGAGATCTGAGTACTAGCCATATCTGTCAGGCAAAGGAAAAGGATACAAGAGGGAGGAGAGGTGGTCATGGTTCAGATGTGGCAGAATTGTTTTACTTAAAATCAAATGTTAGTAGATTTTTCTTGTATAGACTTTCTTCATTTACTGTGTTTTTAAGACAATTTCTAGACCTGGAGTATTGTTCTTAGGAGCGCCTCTACTGATCTGAAGAACAGGCCTCATTCACACTACCGCTATTGTAGACTTGTATCATGCTGATAACAAACACTCTCTGGTGGGTGAATGTAAGATAACCTCTTATTTTAGTACACTCAGTACTTTCTAATAATTTGCCTTCAAATGAAACTCAAGTGGCTTTCTCATTTGTTCCTTTCTTAAAAACTTCTTGGGAACAAGCCCTGACATTGGTGATGGGGCTGGAGAATGAGAGGATACTAATGGCTGGGGGTAGAGAGAGTGAGGGTCACAGAATGGTCCTGTAATCAGTCAGTGTGATAGCTAATCCTGGTGGTCAACTTGACTGTATCTGGAATCAACTAAAACCCAAGCATCTTGGGCATGCCTATGAGGGATTTTTCTTGATTGAAGTATTTGAGGTGGGAAAATCTACCCTAAATCTGAACCACACCTTCTGGTGGCAGTGCACAGGCGAGGACATGGAAGAAGGAAACTTCTGCCTTCTGCCTGCTTGCCCTCCCTCTCGATGGCGAGTTAACCTATCCCGCTACCGAGGCACTCCTTCACAGTTATTAGCACCTACTTCTTCAGGATGCCAGTGTAGACTGAAGACCAGCAGCTCTCTAGGAATTGACTTCTAGTCTCATGGGCCGAACAACTACAGACTCTTGGGCTTTCCATCAGGAGATAGCCATTGTTAGACCACTCACACCACAGCCTGTAAATCACTCTAATATGACTAATAGTAAGGGAAGCTGTTTGTTGTAAAACTGTAGGTTCATCATAGATTTATACTTACAATTATGTCCAATGTCTATTTTGTATCCCTCCCTCCCCCCACACACCCCAATCCGTTCTTTATACTTGTCTACCTTGGCCTGTGTCACAAGGAATTGTCCTGGAGGAGCTGTTTGAAAGGTTGCCTTGCTCCCTGGCTTTTAGTTAGCCTCAGAAAAGAGTGGAGGGCAAAGGGAATGTCGAGAGAGACTATTTCCTATCTCAGTTCTCTCCCCGCTGGGTTCCATGGATTGTCCATATGCCTCTACAGAAGGTCACGGTTCTCATCAGTCTTTCTTTCCCATGCAATCACTTTTCTTTGAGTTGTGGTGACTCTGCCCCGCCCTTGAACCTACATGCTTAGTGGGTGATAATGGCTTCCAACTGTTACAAGTTCTGAAGTATTTACTTTCTGTTATTTGTTTCACTAAATCTTGCCCATAATTTTGTACACAGTCCTTTCATTAGATAGGCCTTCATTAACTGTCTTTAAATTACCCAATATGAGCACACCATCTGCTTCCTCATGGGACCCCGGCTGACAGCAGCCATGTTGCTGCAGATGGCAGTCAAAGATCTTGGTAACCGGGTCCTTTTTTGACCTTGCTCTTGAGCTCGCCTTCCTGGGGGTGAGGCAGGATGTGGCGTAGCGTGGAGATGCTTGGGGGAAGCAGCGTTAGTGAAGTGGTTTTGAACGACAAAAGAAGCTCAGATAGACAGCAGGGATTCAGGAACGCATGGACAGTGCTCTTTGAAAAAGATTATTCTTGTTGCTTTGTGAACAGAGAAAAGACACAGCTTACAGAGGGAAGGCCAACTGGGAGACCCTTCTCTACCCTGGGGGCAGTGACACTTCAGAAAAGGAACCCTAGATTAGGAATGGAAGACAAACACAAAGCCACTCGAGTTGAGAATAGAAGCCAAGAGTAAGAGCCACATATTACTCTAGCACGTGTGGCAGCCAGAGGGTTGAGGAAGACAGTTGGGGCGTTAATGACCGCTTAGATTTACTAGATGCTTCCCGAGTTAAGACAACAGGGCCCATCAAACTTGAACTCATTCCAGCATCTACTAACTTCGCAAAGTGCATTTCATGATCTTCATTTCACAGCTAAAGAAAAAAGGCATGTAGAGATTGTTACTCATGCAAGGGGACATGCCAAGCAAGGTAACAAGTAACTGATCTGAGATTCAAACTCCAAAGCCTGAATCCTGCTGCCCCTCAAGATACGCAGTCTACACGGTCAGGAACACTTGCTCCTAAAGCAGTGGTTCTCAACCTTCCTAACGCTGCGACCCTTTAATACAGTTCCTCATGTTGTGGTGACCCCCCCAACCATAAAATTATTTTCATAGCTACTTCATAATTGTAATTTTGCTACTGTTGTACGTCATAATATAAATATCTGATGGCCTTAGGCGACCCCTGTGAAAGGGTTGTTCCACCTCCAAAGGGTCGTGACCCACACGTTGAGAATTGCTGCACTAACCTATCTGCCTTGCTCTTCACCTTCAGTAGCCCCACTCTCCCCCTTAATTAACTACTTATTATTGCCTAACACACCAAGTCCTTTCCTACTTCCAGTGCCAATGTCTTCACTCTTTTTACCCAGTTAATAATAACAACCAGTATTTGTTGAACATTAAATGTATCATTGTTTTGTGAACTTGACATATTACTCCTTAATCTTCATGGTGTATGTGAGGGGCATATTATGCCCAGATCACAGGGACCCCCAAAAGACCACCATGGAGACCGAATCCCATATGGAAAAGCAAAGAGCCTTTATTTCAAGCTCGGAGCTTGGACTCTGTCTCTCCGATGTAGCAGTGAGAGCAGAGAGCCCTGAGCCTGGGCAGGGTGGGGTTTTTATCATAGCAGAGGTTGGGGTGAGGGGATTTTCAGGGTTCAGGACCCTGATTGGCTGACATTTGTCTAGGGGTACAGGGAATGTCAGGTATTTCCCCTTAGATGCAGGCCCTCGCTGGGTGGGGTCAGCTCATGGCTTCTTTTGGATCCGGGTGTTTCCTGCCAGTAAGCCTATCACGGAAGCTGTGTCTGGGCCTCTAAGTCTGTCATGGCAGTTGTGTGGTCAAGCTATTTTGGGCCCCCCTCCTCCCTTCACAGGGCATAGTAAAGAAACCACCAAAGTGGCTGCTCCATGATTGGCGGGAAGGCTTTTATTGTTAATAAGAGAAAGAGAACATCCAGAGGCATCTTGAAGAATCCAGAGGAGAGAGAAAAAGAAGCAAACTGAACAGGACCAGGGCTATCTGTGAGAAAAGGAGAACAGTGGGAGACAGTAGTGGTTTATAAGGAGGACAAGTGGCTGGGGGGTGGGGGGTGGGGGAGGCAATGAGCTGGAGCAGACTCAGTAGTCCAGGGTATAGGAGGAAGTGAGAAGAACCAGAAGGCTCTTCTATGTGGGAGCTTTGAAATGTATAATGGGTACTTGTGAAGAGGGACTGAAGGAGCCCGGAGGCCAGCATGGACTTTGATATGCAACCACAGGTGTATGTCAGTGCAGAGCCATATAAATACACGTCCCTTCTGCCAGAAGCAAGGGAAATGACTTCTTCTGGTGTATGGGAACTGTTTCACAAGTTCCTGAGAAATGCTGGCTTTAGCTAACCTCCGACAGTCCTTTTATAGTCTAGCTTGAGCTGGGCCAAGATTGTCATTTCTGGACATAGGCACTTCCTGAGATCTGACACGTGGCACCCTATGGGATAGGTGTTATTACTATTTTCAGCCCCCGAAGGTGTGCTGGGGCGGGAGTTTCCACTCGTTTCCTCCATAACACCATTCCTGCCTCTGCTGTCATGCTCGCAGAGATTCCTCAAGTGTGTGAGCTTTGCTGATGAGGAAGCTGTCACCCAGGTAGGCCTGGCAGGCGCAAACAGCAGGAAGTTAGGGCCCAGACGCTGGCTCTTCAGCCTTTGTGATTTCACGAACTCCTTCAGCTCAGCCTTTAAGAAAAGCTCAAGTGAGCCAGTGGTGGTGGCACACATCTTTAATCCCAGCATCCAGGAGGCAGAGGCAGGCAGATCTCCGAGTTTGAGGACAGCCTGGTCTACAGAGTGAGTTCCGGGACAGCCAGGACTACACAGAGAAACCCTGTCTTGAAAAACAATAACAGCCGGGCGGTGGTGGCGCACGCCTTTAATCCCAGCACTTGGAGGCAGAGGCAGGCGGATCTTTGTGAGTTCGAGGCCAGCCGGGCTACAGAGCGAGATCCAGAAAAAGGTGCAAAGCTACACAGAGAAACCCTGTCTTGAAAAACCAAAAAAAAAAAAAAAAAAAAAAAAAAA